>LR812540.1:14937936-15190436 GCA_903798195.1 Danio kyathit
TTGTTTTATCATAAAATAAAGCCAATTTTTGGTTTGCAATTGAGCCCTCGCTCTTTTCCTCCTGCTTACCTTGACATTAGAATTGTATTTTATTGTGTGAATCACTTTCTTGAATGACAAACTATTTTGATTCATCAATAGAATCTTTTTTATTTGCCTAACATTTAAACTCTGAGTCCTGTCTATTTTTCTTTGTGTCTTCACAGTTTGAAGAGATGCAGTATTACAGAGAAACAGTGTGGCATCCTTACGTCAGCTCTGAAATCAAACCCATCGCACCTGAGAGAACTGAACCTCAGTGAGAACAAACTGGGAGACTCTGGAGTGAAAAACCTCAGTGATTTACTGATGAACCCACAGTTCAAGCTGGAGAAACTGCAGTTAGTTGCATACTGTACAGCAGTTACAATATATATATATATATTTGTTATTATGCTACCATCTACTAAACTGATTCATCACGTCTCAGTACAAAGAATTGTAAACCCTTTTAATAACTTGAGACAAAAGATCAGTTCAAGATTATACATTTATTTATTAGGTTTAATCAACAAGCAGTACACTTACACTTCATTCCATTTAGAAAGGGTTATCCTTATCCCCTAATCCTTTCAAACTGTTTACCTTCTGAGTAAGAGGTTCATAGGGATTAAGGCATAGGGATGAGCCCTTCTGAATTGATTGCAGTAAAGGACACCAAACAACCTCCATGCGCAAAGGATCACAAAGTGCCCAAAGTGTCTATCAGTTGCACTTTTTTTCTTCACATTTTTCTTCAATTGATATCTTTAGTGGACTTATTGATCCAACTCCCCACTTTCATCCTTTAAACACCATTTTTACATGTACAGTGGTCCATCTTCCTGCTGTCAACATTTCTATTAATATCACATCATGTCATCAGTAGCTTTATGTAATCATGATATAAAACTGATCGACTCTGCAGATTAACAAATGTGTCTTTGACAGTAAAATTAAATTAAGGCCCTATGACACTTTCTTGTCTAGATATTCTTCAACTTCACTGATTTTCTTTTAAAATAGATTTTAAATCAAATTTTTTTCTTTAAATTGATTGAGAGTATAGAGTATAATCTAATCATTGTCTCTAATGTAGAAATGTCATATTCTTACTGTCTTCAGTTTGTGGAGATGCGGTATTACAGAGGAACAGTGGCTTATTCTGACTTCAGCTCTGAAATCAAACCCATCACACCTGAGAGTGCTGAACCTCAGTGGGAATCAAATAAAAAACACAGGAGTGAATGCCCTACATGATGCACTTGAGTATTCACACTGTAATTGGGTGTCAATGGAGTAAGAAACATTTACAAAAAATATATCAAGACGAACTTTGTTATTTAAATGAAACCAAATGAAGTGTGATTTTCTTATTTTGTAATGTTTATGTTAAGGTACTTTGACATGACAGTTGAAGATTATTCTACTCCAACTTCTGCACTGGAATCAAACCCATCACACCTGAGAGAACTGGAGCTCAGCAGAAATGAACTCAGAGACTCTGGAGTGAAAAACCTCAGTGATTTACTGATGAAGCCACAATTCAAACTGCAAAGACTAGAGTCAGTATAATTATCATACACAAAAATTACCATAAGATTAAAGTGTATTGGGGTGTTATCCAATGATCTGATTGTTCAAAATGTGTATCAAAAAATGTTATGCTCTGAAACACTTGCAATATATATATATATATTGCTATGAAGAAATTTAATTTCCTGAAATTTGATACATTTTTAACTCCATTTTGAATCTGTTCTGTAATTGATCTTAATTGAGTAAGATTTTTTTTTCCTTTGAGTGAATATTTTACAGATTATGGTAATTGGGTTATAACAATTATCATGAATGCACACAATTACTGAAGCGTTCCAGATTTTTTTTATACAGTATATAAATGACTACAGTATGTCATTTACTCATGAATTCATTTGCAGATGAAATTTACTGAAATACCAGTTTCTACATTTTCTCTTTCTTCAGTCTGCATAGATGCAGCTTTACACAAAAGCAGTGTGAGATCCTGACTTCAGCTCTGAAATCAAACCCATCACACCTGAGAGAGCTGAACCTCAGTGAGAATAAACTAGGAGACTCTGGTGTAAATCTCCTATGTGATGTACTGAAGGATTCAAACTGTAAACTGGAAAGGCTGAGGTGAGGAGCATTCACATAGAAAACTGATATACATGAATTGCATTCGTATGTTTGTACAATATGTTCTCTGTTTCTTGATCTGGTGAAATAAACAATGATTTCTGTTCCACTTAATGTTTTAATAGATAATGAATACTGCAGTATGTGACCTAATATCTTTTGTTCTGTCTTATTGTCTGTTCTCTCTTTTTTTCTGCAAATGTAGGTTAAGCTACTGTGGTGTGACAGATGAAGGTTGTTCTGCTCTGACTTCAGCTCTGAAACTAAACCCATCACACCTAAGAGAACTGGACCTCAGTAAGAATAAACTAGGAAACTCTGGAATGAATAGCCTCAGTGATTTACTGATGGAGCCTCAATTCAAGCTGGAGAAACTACAGTTAGTATCAATTGGTGTTCATTTTTTTGAGAATAGACCTACTGTTTTTATCTCTTTCTAATTATGGGCTTGATGAATTCATCACACAAATGTTCTGGCCAGAGCACACTTGCATCATTATGATGTGAGAGAAGCCCTCTCACTCACATACCTGTCTACTCCTGCAGTATAGCAGTTTACTAAAAACTAAAAACATCTACTTGCTGATGATGCGACGGCAGCCACAGGACAACTGCGCTAGTGTGCTCACCACACAACAGCTATAGATGGAGTGGAGAGACAGTGATAGTCAATTCTGTGGATGGAGATGATTGGGAGGCCATGATGGGTAAGGGCTGATGCAGTGAATTTGGCCAGGACACCGGGGTTACACCCCTACTCTTACAAAAAGTGCCATGGGATTTTTAATGACCTCAGAGAGTCAGGACCTCAGTTTAGCGTCTTATCCAAAAGACAGTGCTCACTGACAGTGTAGTGTCCCTTTCACTTTTACTGGGGCATTAGGATTCACACATACCACAGGTTGTGGCTGGCCTCACTAACATCACTTCAAACAGCAAACTAGGTTTACCATGTGGTCTCCCATCCAGGTACTGATTAGGCTCAGTCCTGCTTAGCTTAATATTTTAAAAATTACGTCATTTGGTTTGTTTTTTTATTTCTTTTGAATTATACTGGGGCTTTTAGGCTGGGGATAGTTGCCCATTATCAGCACGATGGCTCAGTGGTTAGCACTGTCGCCTCACAGCAAGAAGGTTGTAGGTTTGAGTCTGGGTTGTGTCAGGGTGCATTTAAGTGTGAAGTTTGTATGTTGTCCACGTGTTTGCATGGGTTTCCTCCAGGTGCTCTGGTTTCCCCCACAGTCCAAAGACATGCTGAATTGGCTGTAGTGTATGAGTGTGTGTGAATGAAAGCATGTGGGTGTTTCCCAGCTCTGGGGTAGAGTAAGCAAGTGAGTGAGTGAGCTGCCCACAATTGCATCACCATTGAATTCATTGAGTGATTTAGCAAAGGATTCAGTGTGTATCTGTTTGCATTCAGTTTTCTATTACCGTGTTTTTATTTTGAGCACAAAGTGACTGCTTTCAAATCTTTGCACCATTTAGCTTCATTTATTATAAGAGAATTTTGTGAGATCATGATGAAGTGAGAGTGTTATACTGATTGCAATGGCATTGATCTTCATTAGCTCCATATTCTGCAATGTAATATAAGGGTCGTGCTGTGAAATGCAAGGTATTACCTGGAAACTGATGTGTTTTAAGGGAAGCATAGCCTCTGTCTGTGACAACCAACCAAACTAAAACACATGAGTGTTTTTTTTTTTTCTCCCACTGATATACGTAAATCAAGGATGCTAAACTCCTGGAGGGTTACATAGTTTTTAAATAAGCCTGAAGGACTTGACAATGTGTGTTTGAAATTGAAAATTTAAACTTACTCTGCATTGTGGCATGCTAGATGGCCTACTTGCAGATGATCCTGTAATTTCAGACAAATATAAAGTAAAAATATGAAGTCTTATTTTTAAAATGTAAGGAAATATGCTGTACTTTAACGGAAAAAAGGGTAAAGTGAAGGAAATATAAACTCAGCTGGATGCTGACTCTCCTGGAGCTAAGTCAAACTTTGATTAACTGTTAACAAAATAAAATGGTTTCGTTCTTTCTGTCTGTCTCTTTCTCTAGTCTCTGGAACTGTGGCATTACTGATGTTTCAGCTTTAATTCAAAATACAAGTGCACTGCAGTTTTTAAAACAGTTGGATTTACAAGAAAATAACATAGGAGACTCAAAGGAACAGCTCATTGACATGATACGAATTTCAAACGCTAAATTAAGGTGAGTAAATGTTGTTTATCTCATGATCAGTGTCATCTGGTGTCAAATTTAATGTGACATATAAGTGAAAGTGAAAGTAAAAGTTGTGATTTTTGGCCAAGTATAGAGTGGAGGAACTATGACGTCACCTTGTAGGCTAATCGGCTGCTAGCATAAAACTGGTTCCCTCGACAAAATCCCTATAGGATTTTCCCATAGGCTTTTCGAAGATTGCAAATAATAAGCTCTGTGTTCAAACACAGTTCATAACACTTTCAAGTTTTATCCAGCCGGATAATCCTCACATGAAAATACAACTTTTAGCATTTTTAGATCTTAAATGCAAACGCAAGAACTGAAAAGCTAACATTGGGCTATAAACGGACTACAGTGTCTTAAGGGCACTCACCTGTGACGTCAGCACCACCCTGCTTATTTCAAGCTTATTTTTTACAAACAAACATGGTTTAAGACAAAGATGTACTCACTCAGTTTATTACATTTATAATCCACGCTATATATTATAAACATATAGGCGAAAACACATCTGTATAAACCTACGTGCCTTTTGAATAGCTTTTTTTTACATGGAAAACACATTTTGTTTTGCTTTACGGTTGTTGTAAAAGTTTTAAAACTGTATGTATAAATGTGCCTACATAGTATTATCCTAAGACATTTAATTAAGTTATCATAAGACATTTAATTTAATTAAGGCTTACCTTAGTAACAGAGACAGAAATGAGGCGTGAGGGACAAGACTATCAAATGCCTGCAAGTTCCCTCATGGACACAGAACAAGATTCAATATTCTTTTTTTTTTTTTTTGTCACAAAGAACAGCGAAAAGCAGCCCATACAGTCACATCTGCTTTACATTTTAAGGAGGAGTGTAATTGCAGTTAAATGTGTTCAGATGAAGAAAAAAACGACGAAAAATCAATTGATCACGTTAAAATGACAGTCAATATGTATGTATTTTTACACATTTATACACACGTTTGCATTACTGAGAGCAGGAAAGAGGCTGCACTGGTAAGCAGTATCTTCATAACATCGTTTCATAAAAATAAATGATCAACAAATGAATTTGTCTTGACGGTCTCTACAAGTGAAGGCATTATCTACACACAATATGAATTCCCAATTAGAAAAATACTACAAACTATAAAAAAAACTATTCATGAAAATACCTAAATAACAGACAAATCCAAATGCCTAACGCAAGCGAGCTGCGCTCCAGACCAGTTCAGCTCGATGACGTACATACAATGTTTCCAGCACCGCTTGTAGTCCTGTTTAGCAACTTGATAGCAACCGTCTTTTTAAAGAAGCGTAACCAATTAAATAAATCAAGAGTGTGATGTAACTGATGTGTTTTGTGTCGTAGAGTAAATCGTGAAAGTGTCTTGAGTTTGTGTTAGCCACAAACCTTATTTAAGTGATTTTACTGAAATCTCATTGAAAAAACCCATTGACTTTGGGACGAGGGAACCGGAACTGCTAAAATGCTAACTCGCTTCCAGGTTTTTCCATGCTCAGAATTTGTGCTCTGCGTTTAACCCATCCAAGTGCACACACACACAGCAGTGAAAACACACACACACACACACAACGTGAACACACACCTGGAGCAGTAATTGAATGAATATATAAGAAGTTATTTGTAAGCCAAAATAACATTATTTTTAACTCCCGTGTTTTATTAAACCTAAATATGCCAGTCACTTAATATACGAGGGACTCACTGGCTCTTTCACAGTAACAGACAAATTCCAATTTTACATTTATTATATTTCAAACACAAATTATTAAAATGCATCATGCAATTTCACATCATTAGTGATTTTACCATTTATTGTTTTACTAAAAACCTTTTTCTACTGAATGTTTTTTCTTCCGGTTTCTCTTTACAGAATAGACCGTCATCCTTGGTTACAGCTCTCATCAGATCACACGATTTTTAATGTCGACAAAGGAAACGAATATGTCAATTTGCCAGAGTACACGTTGCTTGATGATCAGTCATTCTGTTGCCCCTACGAACCAGTGTGGTATTTCGAACAAGTCACAATAAGAAGTTGAATGCATACAGTACATTCAAACAGCAACAGTCTTTTCTTTATTACGGTAAAGGTTATTCACTATGCTCATTTTTTATCTAAATGAAAAATGTAATAGTGAACTATTACTTTCACTAATGTTTAATTATTTTTCTTTGACTTCACAAAATGTTTTATTCTATTTACACTGAAGGACAGTGACAGGACAGGATTGCATTATCTGCTGAGGATGGATGTGGTGGATTTTAGATACTTGCTAAGCATTTACACCACTCATATAAAAAAGGAACACAAAGTTCAGAAAATCCACCAGTACAAGAATACGGCGGTCGCACTTAAAAATGTTCTAGAGGAACTAATCAACACTACAAGTTAGGGCTGCATGATACTGGGAAGATATGTGATGTTGTTGTGTTGCTGTAACAATATTTCCTATCTCAATGTCAATATTTACATTTTATTTCAATCTCAACAAACACTGATGCTTGCTGTCAACTTGGATATTTTCTTTGAAACCTGTAATACCACTATTGTCCCTCATCGCCGGTAAAATAACCAGCCTTTATATATTTTAAATGTATGTTCCTGCTAGGTTTATTTACTTTACTTACACCGCGAGTGATGTAGAGAAAGTGAAAGCACATCAGCGCTGAGGAAAAATCAGATGCTCAACACATAATCTTTAAAATAATGACTTATGTAAAAAATGTAGCAAATGTATGACAGAGATTGCAGTAGACCATTATTAAATCCTTATTTTCCACGAAGTGAAACAAATCATCACCGCACGGATGTCTACCGAACAGGCATAAACAACAATATATATATATATATATATATATATATTCTTGGAAAAATAAATTTTGTTTAGTATAATTTGTATCTTAATTTTTATGTATTTTTTTGTTGGTTAGTTATCTACAAAATAACCAACAAGAAGAATAACATTTAAGGTGAAGTGCTTTAAAACAAGTCAAATAAAAATAATATTCTAAATAAATTAAAGAAGTAATTGTACTACTTACTACTACCCCTTAATTGTAACTCTAATTCCTCCAAAAGTCTGTGGACCCTGAGAGTCGTCCTAACTTCCCACCCGTCACCCCCTAACGACGCCCCTGAGGTCATGTCATGAATTCTAAAGCTTTTTTTACATTATATTTTTTATTACCCCTCATCCTAACCTTTTAACTGTGATATAGCATACATGTACATGTAATATAGCATACACTTTTAACCCTTGCTGTAGATTATGCCATAAATAACTTTAAAATATCTAGTGTTTTGCTGTAATAAAAGGAAACAGTATCTTATTGTAAAAGGAGTGGGAATTGTATGAAATTGTGTACAGTGGTCCCTTGTTTATCGCGGGAGTTACGTGCTAAAAATATCCCGCCATAAGGGAAATCCAAGAAGTAGACCGCTTTATTTTGTTCAATTATTATATATGTTTTAAGGCTGTCAAACCCCTCACTACACACTTTATACATTTTTCTCAGACAGGCATTAACGTTTTTTTTTTACACTTTTCTCTCTTGTTTACACACTCTCAAAGTTTTAAAAACTCTCAAAACGTTCATAGAAAAATAACTCCAGTATTATAGAATTAAACCAAAGGTCAAAACCTGTTGTCAGGCACAAACATTCATTGCTGTCAGCAAAAGGTTCATAAAGCTCAAAGCACTGTTGCAGTTATTCACTATAACTAAACCATTACAGTGACTAGTAGCAACAGTGTTGCCAGTATTCCACTGTAAAAAGGCCCGGTAAGGTCTAACAGTGTAGGCTATATGTAAATATAGCAGTGTTGTGCTCTTAATGCTCAATTGTGTAGGTAGGGGTGAGTGGAAAAGATGAGTGGATTAGTTGACCCACCTCTGTATCTAGGCAACCATAAAAAAATGACGTCATGTGACCATACATTTTGGAGCTACAGTACACATCAGTTCTACTGGACCACGTAAATGAGAAACGTGTTAGAAGTGGTTACTTTCAGTTTACTATAAAAATTGTTTTTGGCCCTTTAAAGTAAAATGTTAGCTTGTCAGAGGTAATACCTGCTACATCTAAACAAATATATGACAATTTAAAAACATGGATGATGCATGTTGGTGATGTACCGATGGTTAAAGCCATGTACTGTAAATTGTTTAGCAAAATATTTGAGTGAATTAAAAAGCAACCTAGTTGTATTTTTAAAATGGCAGCTATAGGGCAAAACGAGCCACATGCTATGGGGTAAATTGATCCAGTGTTTTAATTTATTCTGGTGTTTTTCCGAATGAGTGATGTGCTGGTCTCATCCTTATAAAGTTGCAATAATCATAAATTAACACTTTGCTTGTTAACAATGGGACAGTGCAATTTTGAAGAAAAATGTATATGTGGTGAACAGCATAAAACACACAGGACATTAAATAATGTATTAAACAATATAATAAAAATAAAATAAAAATCACCACCAGTGTTACCACCACTGGTACAGTTTTATCAATCTGGAAACAAAGAACAATCAGAAAAACAACAACAAAAAACAAACACTTAAAACAGAACTTCTTGAAACTTTTTTACTGTCTTATTGCTGTCTTAACATGGCTTGATTGCTTGGTCAAAGTATTTCAGCATCTATACGTAAATCAGTGCAGATTTTTTTAAAATAACCCAACATATTGACTCTGCTTGGTTTCTGAGAAGCGTGTTGACACAACTGATTTTTCTGATGCGCTGAAAGCTCTGAAAAGGTTTTTGCATTTGATGGTCAATCAAATGTCATGAGTCTTGAGCAACACATAAGTAAAAAATGGCTTAACTTACCCCACTATCCCCTATATATTTATTTTAATTGTATTCATTAATGCTGGTTGTCAAGTTGCTGTTTGTTGCTTGTTTGTTTTTCTTTTGTTTATTCTTATACTGCAAGAGCTGTGCCTAAGTAATTTTGTTGTAAATAATCATAATTCTGAATATCAGAACAGTCTAATACATTTCATGCAAATTAAAAGAGTTCATGCTGTTTTAATCACTTTATTGTCATCTCAGACAGAACGTGCACCTGTTATAGCAGCTACAGATTTTTAATCAGAGCATTTTTTTTTTATTTATGTATTCATACTGTACATACACAGTTTGACACTGATGACCCTGCTAATGCTGAAGGATACCACTGAAGACTGATGAAGACTGGAATAAAAATGAGCAGAATATATTGTCGACTAAATTAAATTGGCTGTAAATGGGATAGCTGTGGTGCTTAAGTTGCTTAAAATGTTATAAAATGCAAAAATAAATTAGGATAAACATACTATTATATGTAAATTCTATTCGGAATGCAGTTTTACCATTAAACACCATGAGAAATGCTGCTTTTTCAAAACCTACATGAATTGAGTTGCATCTTTTATTAGCAGTATATTCATCATTACTGCTAGTTCATACTGTTAGTGCGTTTGTGATTTGCGCCCAGTTGGTGGCCCTAATGAGACCAAGCAGGTTTGATCAACTTTCATTTTCTCCAATCGTCTCATGTGACAATCGGAAACCACCTGAGGTGTGTGTGTGTGTGTGTGTGTAAACAGCGCCACAAACCGAAGGTGTTTTAAGAGACTTTTTGTGATCCAACTGTGGAAGACCACTTGTATTACTGTAAGTATATTTATTTATATTTTGAGTGAATTGTGAAGGATTTTCGTTTAGGCTATTTAAATAAATTTTAAATGTAGTGTTAACAGCGATAGCTTACATCTGCTGCAAAAGAATAACGCGAATATGGTAGCAAAAATCCTAAAGAAACCTTTGAAAATGATGAATATTGTGGCATATTTGTAAACGTTAACTATGCTTAAAGGTTTATCTTAGTTATGCTTTTTTACGTTATGGCGTCGTGTTGTGATGTGCAAACGAAAGTTCCTGGCTAGTGTCCTGACAAACCAGTTCATCCGGTTTGAGGTGTCGATGCGTTAAGAATATTAGACCTAAACGTTTTAATTTTACAAATATTGCTGTTTGTTTAATTATGGTACATGATTATGTCAATGTTTTACTCACCCACTTTCCTTTGGCTTAGTGCCTAATTTATTATGTGTTGTCACAGCAGAATGAACTGCCAATTACTCTTGCATATGTTGATTCCACTAACTCATTAACCCCCAGTGCTGGGAAACTTTAATGTTTTAGCTAAACACATTTTTTTTAATATCTGCATATTAGAGAGGAGTGATTTAAATTAAATGATTACTGTATCAGGCGATGCGGTGGCGAAGTAGGTAGTGCTGTCGCCTCGCCTCGGCTGGGTCAGTTGGCATTTTTGTGTGGAGTTTGCATGTTCTCCCCGCATTTGCGTGGGTTTCCTCCGGGTGCTCCGGTGTCCCCCACAGTCCAAAAACATGTGGTGTAGGTGAATTAGGTAGGCTAAAATTGCCCGTAGAGTATAAGTGTGAATAGATGTTTCCAAGTGATGGGTTGCAACTGGAAGGACATCCGCTGCGTAAAACATGTGCTGGATAAGTTGGCGGTTCATTCTGCTGTGACGACCCCTAGATTAATAAAGGGACTAAGCCGAAAAGAAAATTAATGAATGAATGATTACTGTATTATTTAGTAACACATACTAATTGTGTTCTGTCATGATCTTCATTTCAGAGTCAAATTGTCATGATCTGCTCCTGATGAGCATCTGATTGTTTTCAGCAACACAAAGATTGTTGATCTGTTGGTCTGCAGTATGTCAGAGGTGCAAGAACAGGACTTTCCATTTGAGATGAGTTTCTCAGAGAAACAGAGGTAAGATTGTGGCTGTTTTATAACAGAATCATCTTAAGTGGAAGCTTTGAACTCAGCTTTGTCCGTTATAGCAGGGTTTCCCAAACTTTTCAGCCCGTGACCCCTAAAATAACAATGCCAGTGACTCACGACTCCCAAATTCCAGAGGTGGTTCTTAATATACAAACGTTGCACACACAATAATAGCCCTATATAAACACAAGCATATTGACAACACAATAAAATGCAACAGTCTAACAATCATTTTTATAGTCATTTATGAATTTGTTTAATATTAAACTCAACTAAAGAGACTGGTGGACACAATGTTTTCAGCACAAGGCTATTGGTATAATTTTGGAGACTACCAATCAGAGATCATTCTCAATGTTCAGTTGTGGCCTCTATTTATTTTTAATGTATTTGATTGCCATAAAGGTGTCAGAAAGTTTAACCTGGTGCTATAAAATAAATCTGCTCCAGTTGATGCTATTGCTGTGTTGTTAATCTAACATAAACACCAATCCTATGAAAAAAATATTTAAAGGCTGACAGCTTTTCATTTGCATGTTGTAGTTTTTTTATTATTAAAAAGGACTATTTTTATCTTCTGTGGGTTGTGGTTAAAATATGGTAATTCTAATAGTTTATTAAAATTTATTTGACTTTTAGAAATCACCAAGCAACCCCCCTCCTGACCCTCACTTTGGGAACCACTGCTTTATAGAACAAAAACTTATCAACAGAGACATTCTTTCCCCTTTGCCATGTCAGATTCTGTGCAAACAGGAAGTCCTATAATTATTTTTTTAAAGGATAAGAGATTTGAATATTAAGTGACATTTTGCAAAGCTAAAGACGTTTTATGCACCATGTTTATGTAAAGTTATGAGAAATATAAAATAAAAATGTAAAAACCAATAAAAAGTAGTAGTTTAGCTGCACGGTGGCACAGTGGGTAGCATGTTCGCCCCACAGCAAGAAGGTCACTGGTTCGAGCCTCAGCTGGGTCAGTTGGCGTTTCTGTGTGGAGTTTGCATGTTCTCCCCGTGTTTGCGTGGGTTTCCTCTGGGTGCTCTGGTTTACCCCACAGTCTAAAGACGTGGTACAGGTGAATTGGGTAAGCTAAATTGTCCGTAGTGTATGAGTGTGTGTGTAAATGAGTTTGTATGGATGTTTTCCCAGTGATGGGTTGCAGCTGGAAGGGCATCTGCTGCGTAAAGCATATGCTGGATAAGTTGGCGGTTCATTCCGCTGTGACGACCCCTGATTAATAAAGGGACTAAGCCGAAGGAAAAATGAATGAATGAATTTGTAGTTTGTAATTTTTTGTAATAACTCATTTGAATTTAAATGTATTATATTTTAGGTCTTAAATATGCTAGGTGACCCAAAACTTATTGACAATATAACACTGAGAAATGGATCTGTGTGAAAACATGTTTGCCCCTCTGTTACAACAGAACTTAACTCTGGTTTGTCACAGTTTAATTCCTCTACACACCGAGGCCTGATTACTGTCACATCTGTTTGCAATCAAGAAATCACTTAAATAGGACGTACCTAACAAAGTGAGGTAGACCAAAAGATCCTCAAAAGTTAGCCATTGCCGAGTGACTTTGGAGTGGCCCAGTCAAAGTCCTGACTTGAAACCAATCGAGATGCTATGACATAAACTCAAAAAGTCAGCTAATACTTGAAAACAGTCCAATGTGGCTGAATTACGACAATTGTGCAAAGATGAGTGGGACAAAATTCCTCCACAGTGGTGTAACAGACTCATTGCAAGTTATCCCAATCATTTTGCAGTTGTTGCTGCTAAGAGTGTCCCAAATTATAAGGTCTAGGGGGCAAACACTTTTTCACACAGGGTTATGTAGTTTTGTTGTTTTGTTTTCCCTTTTCAAAACATGATGCTTTTATTTGCGTTATCTTTGACTAATAGTTTAACATTAAAGTGTAACAAACATGCAAAAAAAGAAATTAGTAAGGGCACAAACACCTTTTCGACAAGTGAACAAGCCCGAATTTATTTGCTCAGTAAACTAAAATATCTATATTTGTGTCTTAAGTGTTAAATCAGGTTCACATGTATCCAGCTCTGTGTCTGTGAAGAGTGACCAGTCAAAAGGTTCTGTGCCGAAGTTCAGTAGAGAAAAAAACTGCATCTACCAAAAGGTATTTGTGTTGCATATTACAAGATTACATTTTCCCCATACAGTGGTATCTGCTAGCACCTGATTAAAGCAATACTGAAACCAAATTAACAAATTGTCTGGTAACCTTTATTCAACTCAGTCTTAATCTTAAATTCAGTGATAGTTAATACATAAGTAGCATGAATTCACAATGCTGCATTTAATTTCCATTAATTTAAATATAGTCAAATTAGGCTGAAGATCCTGTAGTAAAATGTCTGTTTTTCTGTTCTTTGTGTCTTCAGTGTAAGATCAGGATCACATGTGTCCAGCTGTGTGTCTGTGAAGAGTGACCAGTCCAAAGGTTACACAGCGAACTTCAGTGAGACAAAAACATTGTCAAATGAAAGGTATTCCATACATTTCTACAGTTTTGTCACGCACCAACTGTTACAGAATTTATCTGTGAGTACTTAATATGAGTTAAGTTATTTTTTTTAAGATGTGCAAATCAGTATTTTATTTATTTGCTCACAGGTCAGACTTCCAGGCTCAGAGGAGCCAAGGTAATTTCAAAGACAATCTCCAGTGGATCTTCCAGGTAAGTAAACATAATTACATAAGTTATATTGAAGACTGGAATGTATTTTCTAACTTAATTTAAAATAAGTAAAATATAATTATGATTATATTATAAATTTTATTTATTTTGATGGTCCGCCTTAGACACTGTAAGTGCATTGCACTGTAACACACTGCAACTACATGTAGCACTGTTAAATTAAGGTTAGGTGTAGGGTTAGTAGAATTATGCTGATATGCAAAATTAATCACAATAATCAACAAAATATTTGCTGTTATCCATTAAAACAAAGTGTTATTACATATTTTATATATTAGTAAATTATTTCAAATATTTCTGTTTGTTAAAAATAACTACAAATTAATGTCTGTCTTTTAACTGTGTCCTTTAAATTCCTTTAAATGCCGTTCTGTTTTTAATTTGCTTGTAGGAGCTTGAGAGCAAAATATTCAAATTCCTGAAGAAAGAGTTAGAAAAATGTAAGAAAATATTACAAAAAGAAAATCTGCAATACTTTTTAAAGGACTTTAATGAGAACAAATGCAGCATCAAAGAAGCAGCTCTTGATCTCGCACTCTACTTCCTGAGAGAAATGAGGCAAGATGAAGCTGCTGATACTCTAGAAGGTAAGAGACTCACTGTCATAATGTCATTTATAAAATAATGAAGATCACAATCAAGATCTTTTTTTCCTTTATTTAGGTGAGCTGTTCTTCATTACCCAGTTAAAATGTGGCCTACAGAAGAAGTATCAGTGTGTGTTTGAAGGAATTGCACAGCAAGGAGACTCCACACTCCTGAAGAACATCTACACAGATCTCTATATCACTCAGGGTGGCAGTGAACAGGTCAATACTGAACATGAGGTCAGACAGATTGAAGCTGCTTCCAGACGTCATGAAGCACAAGAGATACAGGTTGAATGCAGACGTTTGTTTGAAGCGTCTGAACAAGACAAGCAGATCAGAACTGTGCTGACAAAAGGAGTCGCTGGCATCGGGAAATCAGTCTCTGTGCAAAAGTTTGTTCTGGATTGGGCTGAAGGAAAAGAAAATCAAGAGATCAGCTTCATATTTCCTCTTCCATTCAGAGAGATGAACTTAAAGGAGAAAGAAAGACTCAGTTTGATGGAGCTTATAACTCAGTTTTTCCCAGAGACAAAAGGACTGAACCTTACAAGAAGGAATCGATTCAAAGTCCTGTTCATCCTTGATGGATTGGATGAATGTCGTCTTCCTCTGAACTTTGCTGGTAATGAGACGTGTCATGATGTTTCTTCAGCAGCCTCTCTGGATGTTCTCCTGACGAACCTCATCAAGGGAAATCTGCTTCCTTCTGCTCTCATCTGGATCACCAGCAGACCAGCAGCTGTAAGTAAGATTCCTCCTGACTGTATCGAGCGGCTGACAGAGATACGAGGATTCAATGATGCACAAAAGGAGGAGTACTTCAGAAAAAGACTCACAAATGAGAATCAGGCCAAAGAAATCATTGATCATGTTAAACAATCAAAGAGTCTCTTCATCATGTGCCACATCCCAGTCTTCTGCTGGATTTCAGCCACTGTTCTCCAGAACATTTTACAGGAGAAGAGAAATAATGATGTGAAAAACAATCAGGCTGATGACGCCTCCAAAACACTGCAGGAATCAAACACTGAAGACACTCCCAAGACTCTGACACAAATGTACACACACTTTCTGCGCTTTCAGATCCAGCAGAGCCGACGAAAGTATGATGGAGAAAACACACCAGATGTGTCCTGGGATAAAGACGCCATCCTTTCACTGGGGAAACTGGCATTTCATCATCTGCTAAACAGCAACCTGATCTTCTATGACACAGACCTGGAAGCCTGTGGTATTGACGTCCATAAGGCTTCAGTTTACTCAGGCATGTGTACCCAGATCTTTAAGGAGGAAACAGGGATTGTTCTTGGTACCATGTACTGCTTTGTTCACTTGAGCATTCAAGAGTTTATTGCAGCCCTTTATGCACATCTGATTCTAGACATCAACAAGAGAAGTGTGTTTGATCAAGACTCTAAAAACAGAAATGAGTCCATGATTGATTTGCTGAAGACTGCAGTGGACAAGGCACTTGAGAGTGACAATGGACACCTGGACCTTTTCCTTCGCTTTCTTCTCGGTCTGTCGCTCCAGTCCAATCGAAAACTTTCACGAGGTCTGTTGACACAGGAAGATGACAGTGACAAGAGCAAAGAGAAAATAGTTCAGTACATCAAGCAGAAGTTTGAAGCGAATCTTTCTCCAGAGAGATCCATCAATCTGTTCTACTTGTCTGAATGAACTGAACGACCAAACTCTGGTGAAAGAGATTCAGACTCACCTTAGCAAAGGAAGTCTCTCATCTGCTGACCTTTCACCTGCCCAGTGGTCTGCTCTGGCCTTTGTGTTGTTGACATCAGAGGAGGAGATGGAGGAGTTTGAGCTTCAGAAATTCAAGAAATCAGACGAGTGTCTCATCAGACTATTAACAGTTGTTAAAACCTCCAAAAGAGCTCTGTAAGTCTGTTGATTAAAAATACAAATATGTGGCATTTGTCCCACCTAATTCTGTGATGTCATTTGTCTTGTAGGTTAAATGACTGTAACTTAACAGAGAAAAGCTGTTCAGCTCTGGCTGGGGTTCTCAGATCAGACACGAATCTAAAAGAGCTGAACATGAGCAATAATAATCTACAGCATTCAGGATTGAAGTTGCTCTGCAATGGACTGAAGGCTATAAAGTGTGAGTTGGAAATACTGAGGTATGTGGTTTTATAACAGCTCAAGCAAAACTCTAGTTGTAATATTTTTTTAAATATATACAAATATTGTACAGGTTATGATTAAAACTGTACGTTCAAATACTAATACAGCATTCATTTTCACTCAGTTTCAAAATCAGTAAAAGCATATATCTTGTTGTCAGACATAATTTAAGGTTTTTATTCATCCTAAATAGTCTCATTTAAACTTAAATTAATTCACAATTGTTAGACATATATTAGTAATAGTTAGTTATAGTGTAAAAGTCATAATTTCACTACTACCATAATATTTTTTTACTCGAATATCCACTAGAATAAAAACAATTGGTCAATGCTGTCTTTTTTATCTGGGTTTCCAAACTTTGATCAAAAAATCAAATTAATCTTCAGTGTTGGTGTTGTGTATTTTTAGGCTCGGTAAGTGTGATCTAACAGAGGAAAGCTGTTCAGCTCTTGCTTCAGTTCTCAGATCAGACTCCAGCAGTCTGAAGGATCTTGACCTGAGCAATAATAATCTGCAGGATTCAGGAGTGAAGCTGCTCTCTGATGGACTGAAGGACAGTAACTGTCAACTGGAGAAACTTGGGTGAGTTGATATCTAATGTGCTGTAGGTCTTTGGTCTTCGAAGATTATTCACATTGAATAATTATTATACAGCTAATTACTTGAACAGTTCAATCAGCTGAATGTAATATTTCATTCTGTTCTAGTCTTTCAGACTGCAGTATCAGTGAAGAAGGTTATAAAGCTCTGGCTTCAGCTCTGAGATCAAACCCTTCACACCTGATAGCGCTGGATCTCAGAGGAAATGATCCTGGACAATCAGGAGTGAAGGAGCTCACTGATTTACTGCAGGATCCACACTGTACACTGAAGACACTGAGGTGAGACATTAAGTATTACAGACAATCATGCTAGTGACTTATTCATTTAAAGAGATAGTTCACCCAGATTATGTGCTTTTTTTCTTTTGTTGAGCACTAAAGAAAATATTTTAAAGGAAGCTGAAAACATTGAATTCCATAGTAAGAAAAACAAATAATATGGCAGTCAATGGTTTCAGGTTTCCAACAATTTTCTAATTATCTTATTTTGTTTTTAATAGAAAATAAAATGGGGAGTAAATGACGACAGTATTTTCATTTCTGAGTGAACTTTAAATTTTTAATTTTACTGATTAAATTACATAATGTTACATTGATGATAAACAATCGATATTCTGCCCCACTAGAATAAGACAAGTGATTTTACACAGATTTATTTCCTGACTGACTCTGACTCCTGAACTGACTCTTACTTGATCTTCTCTCCTTCAGGTGTTTTGGTCCTTCAGCAGAGGAAGGCTGTCGGTTTGTGACTGGAATTGTGGGTAAAAACCCATTACTCCTGAAAGAACTGAATCTGAGTGATCATGAACTAGGAGACACACGAGTGAATCAACTCTCTGCTCTACTGCAGGATAAACACTGTCAGATCAACACACTCATGTGAGTATAATGTCTTCGAGAAATAACAATGATATGTTTACAGTAACTAGTTCAGATTGACACTGTCATTGTTCTTTGTTTGTTTGGAAAAAACCTTAAATAATATTTTCTATTTAAGTTTCACTGAATTATGTGATGTCATTTCTCTTGTAGATTACGGTTCTTAGATCAGACACCAGTCTAAAAAAACTGAACCCTCTTTTTGTTAAAAAGACAGCATGCGTAGGAGGGTCTTTGTCATTTATATTGATGGCCATTTTTACACTTTGAGAGAGAAAGACTAGTCTCTAATGGGCCATCAGTGTGTGTCTGAGTGTAAATGAGGAGACATTGAACATGAGTTTCTTTGTTTGTCTTTCGTTTTTTTCTACAATATAAATATAAAAAATAATAAAATAATGCAATATAAATAATCAACATAAAGGCTCGTAGTGATCTGAACAGTCTTGATCACATAAGTTTGTGGCTAGTTCCCACCTCCTTAAAATATGATTCCCCTTAACTACACACAGATCATTGCATTCTCCCACTGACCCTTTTTAGTGATGCACAACCTGTGTTTGACAGGTGATGTTGACACAGAAAATGATGCAGAAGATGGTGCAAAACGACAATGAGGCGACCCAATGTTTCAAATGTTTACCACATATCGGATCATGTCAAATTAGCACTTGGGGTTCGTTCTTTGTACGTGAATTACTCAGTTAGCTGTTTTGTAAATTGCTCAGTTTGGTTATTGACGATTTTACACGATCCAGGGTTGTTTCGATCTTTAAAACTCACCCGAGAGTTGTTGCCATAGCAACAGGTCTAGTAGCTCAAACTTGCTCGGAGCAGTAGGTTATTTCATATAAACATCATTAGATCGTGTCATTTCAAGCAAAGGTGGTACTGAAAGTATGTACCAAATGCTGATATTTTCTTACAGTAGTAGTTATTTACACTGGGGAAAATAGTAAAATAGTTTTAAAAATTATATATATATATAGGTGCCTGATAGTTAGATGTGTAGCTAACATTAATCAGATTCACTCTAGTGAACTGCATCCATGTTAGCACGTCTCGTTTGATGTGGCAATTTCACAGTAGGAATACACACAGGTTCGAAGACTCGTTCTCGCCCCCTACAGTGCAATTCGGCCAGGTATACATCCGCGTGAAAATATCATGGGGAAAGTCATCATAGCTTGCGTAGTATAGACCCAGCTCCCAACCCAACTTTGAGAATAGATTAACGGCGATATTTTTTTTATTGCCCGATAAGAGTCTCGCTTTAACGCCGATAACGGCCCACCACTAATGTATATGCTTGTATATAGGGTTGGGCGGTTTTTTCGATTTTTTCGATTAATTCGAATTTACGTTTTAAGACAAAATCGAGGAATCGCGGTTTTTTAATTAAAATATTAAAGCCGCTTTTCCACTATCGTGCCAAACCGTTCTAAACTGTTAGACAACCGTGCTGAATTGTGCTGATTCTGTGTGTTGACGTCGCGGCTCTGTTGATGTGCTGCCACAGCTGGAAGCGGAAGCGCGCCAGGGCGGACCGGCCATTGGGAACACCGGGACATTTTCCTGCTAGAGCAACAACAGCCCCGCAGTCAGCCAGCCAGCTTTGCGAATGTTTCCATGCGCGTCGTGCTGTTGTTCGCGTCCCGCAGCCGTCTGTGTCTCCCGCGCGAGCTGCGAGACGGGGACCCGCGCACCACCTGAAGGACGGTTACGGCGTGTTGTAAATGTCGTTCACCGCAGAAAGTCAAATCTTTCTTTAATTTGGACTTTTGTTTGAATTACGGAGTGGCACAGTAGTTGTCAAGGTACTGTATGAATTAAATCATAACCCATATATGCACCAATAAACAAGTCAAATGAATGAATGAATAAAATAAATATGGATTCTTAAATGTCGGCAGTTTTTACTCCAAAAAATATCAATACGTATCGACAAATGTTTTATAAAAATAAATTAAGCAATTTCCAACATTTCAGCTATAGGCCATTATACGATTCAGTTAAATATAAGATAGACCTTTAAATGTATATAGATATGTAACAGGTTTCTGTGGGTTTTTTTTTTTTCACGGTGATCTTTAATATACACTGGGTGGTGGAGCTACGCACAAATATTTTCTAAAACGTCAAGCAGATATTTGTCTATAGCTCGTTAGTTATTTATGAAGACAAAAAATAATTAAAATAACAAAAATAAAACTATAAAATTACAAAGATAAAAAGAGCAGCATTCTGCTAAATATAGTCCTTTATATCCTGATATGCTATGTGTTGTTTCATTCGTTTTTTTATATTTAACTTGATGCATTCGTTATTTAATATTTAAATACAAAATCGTTTAAATGGTTATATTTTACCATCAAAATGTAGTATATTTTATATCATTACCAATTTTTGATATAAAACCGCTGTTATTTTATTGATTGTTATGAAATAATTTAAGTGCTATATTTTTTCAAAGTGCCCGCTCACTTTGACAAGGCCTGTCTAAATATATATTTCTGCCATGCCACTAATACAGATAAACTATTGTTGCATTATCATTGTTTATTTTTCTGTTATGTACAGAGATTTGAATATTTATTTCCCCTCCAATCCTTTTTAATCTTCAAGTTACATTTTGGTCATTTTCTCTCCAAATAAAATTTGCCCAAAGCTGCACAACATATGACCTCTACATAAATACGGGTGCTGTGACTTCTATTGTAGCTATGTTTAGCATCCCTATATGAGAGAGTGCCATAACCGCGTTTAGTCACACTATTGCTTTTCTTTTACAAGTGAGCATGAAAAAAACTAGTTTCAGCATTTATTTAAATTTAAACGAACAAGGTAAGCTGGTAAGGTAGTTACACAGTAAAAAAAAAATAATAAAAAAATAAATAAAAAAATCGAAATCGTGAATCGGTCAAACTTTATGAAAAAAATCGAGATTTTTTTTTTTTTGCCATATCGCCCAGCCCTACTTGTATAAGAAGATTTAAAATATATATAAATAAAACTGTTATGCAGTACACTCCGAAATGAAAGTATAAAAATGGAGGTTCCCTCCCCAAGGTGTTCAAAGAGAACATTTATGGACTTTTTAGTTACAAACGTGTATTTTAAGTTACCGATCCAGCTTTAGTACAATTTGTGTATGATAATAGACATGGCCAATATTCTCGTTTTTTTTTTTAAAGGAAAAGAATAATCATTTATGCAGTCATGCACACATTCTGGCAGTTAATATGCCAGTGATTTGATGCTTCGCAAAAGTTGCAGACACTTTTACCAATATCAAAATGCTTTTTTAATTATTTTTAAAAATTTAAACAGCCAGTTATTAAGAAACTTGAATAGAACTACTATAATAAAGAAAATCTGCACTAAAAGTAAAAGTAAATAAATTGCTAAATACTCTTGACACATGAAAGTGTAAAGCATGCAGCCCACAACAAATGTGGAAAGTTATTGCATATCAACAAACAGTTTACTACAAATTTTAAATAATTTTACCTTCAGCGAAGTTTGCTGAAGAACCAAATTAGCCAGAGATCCGTTATCAAGATTAAAAATCAACAAAATTAACAAATCAACTTAGATTATTTGAGCGAGGTATGAAGAACAGCCCTCATGGGAATCTGAGAATCAGATTAAAATATTTGGATGAACTCCTTTGATATTTTGATGATATTTTAAACTTCTTTTATGGTCATCTCACAGAGATGCGCTCAGATGTGTATACACTTGCATGGACCCAAGAGGGTTAAATTTGGTTGCTGTTTTTCTGCAAATTTAATAAGGTTCAGTTGTGCATCTTCAGTGTTGGTGTTTTTTTTTAGGCTCGGTAAGTGTGCTCTAAGAAAGGAAAGCTGTTCATTTCTGGCTTCAGTTCTCAGTTCAGACTCCAGCAGTCTGAAGGATCTTGACCTGAGCAATAATAATCTGCAGGATTCAGGAGTGAAGCTGCTCTCTGATGGACTGAAGGACAGTAAACTGGAGAAACTCAGGTGAGCTGATGTATTAGGTGAGCTTAGGTGTCTGACATATTATATGTGTGACTTCAAATTTAATCATCTGTAAAAAAAAAAAAAAATGTATTCCCGTTATAGTCTTTCAGACTGCAGTATCAGAGAAGAAGGTTATAAAGCTCTGGCTTCAGCTCTGAGATCAAACCCTTCACACCTGATAGAGCTGGATCTCAGAGGAAATGATCCTGGACAATCAGGAGTGAAGGAGCTCACTGATTTACTGCAGGATCCACACTGTACACTGAAGACACTGAGGTGAGACATGAGGAATGCTAAATAAATCAGATGTGTTCTAAACATCGATACAAGATATCATTTGTATTAAGTCACACAAAAAGCTTGTGAAAGCTTGGCTCCAGAGGTCTGAATGATTTGTATGATCAGTTGCTGTTGTTTCTGATGTACTGATGATACTGATGAATATACATTAATAATTAGTTGATGTGCTGTTATTCTGCAATGTGATATATAGATCTGACTCCTGCTTAATCATCTTTGTCTTCAGGTTTTTGAGTCCTGCTGCAGATGAAGCCTGTCAGTTTGTGACTGGAGTTGTGGGTAAAAACCCATTACTTCTGAAAAAACTGAATCTGAGTGAGCATAAACTAGGAGACACACGAGTGAATCAACTTTCTGTTTTACTGCAGGACAAACACTGTACATTCAACACACTGAAGTGAGTATTGCACATTAAAAATATTTTATTATTATTATTATTATTATTATTATTATTATTATTATTATTATTATTATTATTATTATTATTATTATTATTATTATTATTATTATTATTATATATTATTTGATAGAATTGTTACTGTAGCTGATAATATTTCCTCACTTGTTTGAGTCAACACTTCTTTCTCAACATCATATAAAGTCACAATAAATTGATAAATTGATGGACTATAATTGAATTGACAATTAAAAACTAAATAAAAGTTGACATTAGCTTTTACACAGTTTACCACGTTTGTCATTTTGATCAAGAGTCGGTCATTATTGTATTGACTTTAGATGAAGAACAGTGGTTTTCCTCCGGATCTTAGTAAAGTCCTCCAAATAAGTCATTATTAAAAATAGAGGATTGTTTTTCCTAGCTGAGTAAATTAAAAACTTAATTTCAATTTATTTACTGAAAACTTATTTTCAGTTTAATTGAGAGTATGAATATACCTTTATATTCTAAAAGAAAAAAATGTATCAAAAACGAAGACCATCTGACAGTTTTCATTTTCTTTAGGTTTATGTTTTATAGTTATGCATTTGAATTAACAGAAATACACAACACTACAGGCATTTGCCATCACAGCCATATCATTTTGTGATGGATAATATAATAATATATGAATGATCAAGATGTCACCCTCAAAGTAACATACATGGCACTAAAGTAATGCAGTAAACATTGATTTAAGAACAGAGGAAAAATACAACTCTATCTCATAACTAATGAGAAAACACTGACAGAAAACTAAGAAATCATAATGACTAAACATAACATTTGATCTGACCATCATATATGAACTGTTGTTTGGGGAATTCTGGGATGGTTTATGAATATTCACTGTCATTTTTTACAATGACTTGTATCTGTAAATCTGAATGTATTTTAGTATAATTGCATTGTATTATTTGGATTTATTACAAATATTGTATACAGTAAAAAACAATTAACAGGTTTTTATCGCAGCATATTTCATTGTTCATAAAGTCTCTTTCTGTCTTCAGTCTGCGTTGTTGCAGTATTACAGAGGAACAGTGTGTGATCCTGACTTCAGCTCTGAAATCAAACCCATCACACCTGAGAGAGCTGGACCTCAGTCTGAATAAACTTGAAGAATTTGGAGTAAAAAACCTCAGTGATTTACTGATGAAGCCACAATTCAAGCTGGAGAAACTACAGTTAGTATCTTTATACTGTACAGCAGATACTGAGAGATCAAAGTTTAGTGTATAATCTTTAATAACTGGATCAATGTTTTTTTTTTTTGTTTTTTGGGGGGGTTGGGGTTGCATAGGTTTTACATAGGTTTCTGCAAAAATATCCTGTTATTTGAATCTGCTGAAGACAAAAGAAAAATATTTTTTTAAAAGAAGCATAACATTAAAAATAATAAGATAATCGTTTCAATCACAGAGCACTGTTGATACAATGATTAAATGACAATGAGTCTTCTTTTTTTTAGTCTGTGTGGATGCAGTATTACAAAGGATCAGTGTGTGATGCTGACTTCAGCTCTGAAATCAAACCCATCACACCTGAGAGAACTGGACATCAGTCAGAATCAACTAATAAACACAGGACTGAATCTCTTATGTGACGTACTGAAGGATTCACACTGTAAACTGAAGACACTGAGGTGAGAAACATTCACACAAAATAATCACAATCATTAAAAACACTTAAAGGTTCTGTGAAGTGCTTTGGAATGTGAATGGTTTTGTTCAGTGTTTGATGTAGTTTTAATTGAAGCATGGAGACAGGGTGGGAAATAAAGTAAGGCTACACTTCTGTCTTCACTCTGGCCCTGTTTACACTAGTACGTTTTAGTTTTAAAACGACATTTTAGAATGAAAACCATCCACGTCCACATTAGCATTTCACCCAGTGTTTCTGAACAGCTCTCAGTCTACATTAAAACGATGAAAACGCACATCACGTGACCACACACACACTCTCTGGCATGCACTGCAGCGTGCTTTGAGCACACACCCACGAGAGCTGTGCACGTCGGACTGTTCATCACGGATCTCCAGCTGGATCTAATCTCACTATATTTGTTAAATGTGATATTTAATTCATCTTGTTTTCTATATCTAACGACATATTCCTCGACTGGTCTTTTGAATCTATTACTTGTCCTCAGGTAACGTGCATCGGCTGAGCGCAACGATAAGTTAGGTTAATATCTTAAATAATGTAACCGTGGACACCGATTCTGCATATCTGACTGATTGTTTGCCTTTATTTTCTCTATTGTATAAACTTATTGCACGTTATACTTTTATAATGGCCATTATTGATCATTAAAACGGATATTCAGTGAACGAAAGAGGGTATGTTTCGTATTTTCAATGAAAATGAAAGGAGGCATAATGTTATAGGCTCCGTTTTGTTATAAATATGCATGAAGATGACGGTCATATTATGCAGCTACACGACGCCTCAACATTTTTGATGTCTGTTAAGTTGCTAATATCAAAATGAAAATAGGCAGTTCCTCACATCATGTTTTCATTTTATTGTCAAAATAGTGAAACAGCATAGCCAGGGTGATGTGAATGACTTTATAAAGTACACACTCAGGAGTTTGTTTTCCATATTAAACTTGCGAGGTCTGAACTTACACGGAGAGGATGCAGGACTGAACTGTGTGAAGGCTACTTAATATTGAGGAAAAGCCCCAATCAGAGAGGCGAATGTCTGCAGCCCCGCCTCCGTTTTCAGATGTCTCCGTTTTCCCCCATCCACACTGAGACGGAGCAGCAGCGTTTTAGAATGAAAACGGCCTCTCCAGCGTTTTCAAAATGCTCTGTTTTCGGGGCTCGAAAACTCCGGCGTAGTGTGGACGGATGGCATAACCGTAGCAAAACTTATGCGTTTTAAAATTAAGACGTATTAGTGTAAACGAGGCCTCTGTCCCACCCTCACTTCATTCCTCTTTTCGAAAACAGCCAGTTGCATTTAGTCTATATTATTGTCCGTGCATCTTTTGGTCATTAGAATTTACTTTTAGAAATGAGTGTTGAAAAAAAAAGAAGTGGTTGTTGGAATGGAATGAACAAATTTAATATTGAATCTACTTGTTGCCTGTGTACTGTCTGTGTATGTGTGTGGCCAATGTATTTTTCTCCTCGAGGCTTGCTGTAGAGAGGCGCTGCGCACATTTCAAAATTCCTAATGAGTTCAGATCAACACTGCTAGCATACCATTTACTCTCCATATATTTGCAAGTGTTTAGACAAACCCTTCATTTGAATGCTTTTTGACGTGAATAAATTACAAACTTTAGCATCAGCAATCATGTCTTAAAGGGGGTGGGACGTGTCAAACACTGTCAAAGAGCAATTGATTCCATTGAGGCTGGAAGGGCATCCACTGTGTAAAGCATATGCCAGGGTAATTGGTGGTTCATTCCCCTGATAAAGTATGGGCTGAGCCCAAGGGTCAAATAATTTGTTTATTCATTTTGCATGAAGTGACAACACCTTAAGCTTGAAATGGACATATCTTCTAAATGTGAATTTTGACACTGTTTTGTAGCACTCTAGTTTACAGTATATATACAGTTGAGATCAGAATTATTAGCCCCCCTTTGAATTTTTTTTTTTAATATATATATTTCCCAAATGATGTTTAACAGAGCAAGGGAATTTTCACAGTATGTCTGATAATATTTTTTGATCTGATGAAAGTCTTATTTGTTTTATTTTGGCTAGAATAAAAGCGGTATTTTACATTTTATAAATCATTTTAAGGTCAAAATTATTAGCCCCTTCAAGCAATTTGTTTTTCAGATAGTCTACAGAACAAACTATCATTATACAATAACTTGCCTAATTACCCTAACATGCCTAGTTAACCTAATTAACCTATTTAAGCCTTTAAATGTCACTTTAAGCTTTATAGAAGTGTCTTGAAAAATATCTAGTCAAATATTATTTACTGTCATCATGGCAAAAATAAAATAAATCAGTTATTAGAGATGAGTTATTAAAACTATTATGTTTAGAAATGTGCTGAACAAATCTTCTCTCCGTTAAACAGAAACTGGGGAAAAAATAAACAGGGGGCTAATAATTCAGGGGGGCTAATAATTCTGACTTTAACTGTATCCTTTAGATTAACAAATTGATAATAACAGTCTTTTCTGCTATCTTATTTTCTGCTCTCTCCCTCGCTCTTTCTGTTGATGTAGGTTAAGCAGCTGTGAAATGACAGATGAAGGTTGTTCTGCTGTGGCGTCAGCTCTGAAATCAAACCCATCACACCTGAGAGAACTGGACCTGAGCTATAATAAACTAGGAGACTCTGGAGTGAAAAACCTCAGTGATTTACTGATGAAGCCACAATTCAAGCTGGAGAAACTAAAGTTAGTATCATTAACTGTACAGTGATTAGAAGGTTATTTATTCTCTGATTTTATTCTCTATTCTCTCAATTTCTTGCTATAAAATCATTCCAAATGCTGAAATCTGACAAGCTGGCAAGTTTATGTGTTTCATTTTTAAGAAACACTTAAAAAAAAAAAATAGGGTGACTACAAACTTGCATTATAACTTTTGTCCTACTGCTCTCTTTGTTTGTTTATTCATATGATTGTCCATGATTTTGCAGGTCTGTTTTTTGCTGACTGTATTTTAAACAGTTATGTATTTATTTCACACATGAACTTAACATGGATCATAGTCATTGTCTTTCTCTTTCTGTCTTCAGTCTGTGTCAATGCAGTATTACAGAGGAACAGTGTGTGATCCTGACTTCAGCTCTGAAATCAAACCCATCACACCTGAGAGAACTGAAATTGAGTGTGAATAAACTAGGAGATTCTGCAGTGAAAACCCTCAGTGATTTACTGATGAAGCCACAATTCAAGCTGGAGAAACTACAGTTAGTATCATTATACTGTACAGCAGATACTGAGAGATTAAAGATTATCAAGTAGGAATCATGTAACAACAGGCATGCAAACCTGTCACCTTTTCACCTTGAAATAGGTCATTCACATGAGTTATGTAGATTTGTAAAAAAAAAAAAAAAAAAAAATATATATATATATATATATTATATATATATATATATATATATATATATATATATATATATATATATATATATATATATATATATATATATATATATATATAATGTGTGTGTGTGTGTGTGTGTTATTAAATGCTCAAATCTGACAAACTTTCAGTCCTTACAAAATAATAAAAAAGTAAGAACAGACTAAAACAGAGTAATAGTAACATTTTATTCTTACAGAACAACATTTATACTTAACTTTAATAGATTTATTAAAACTTTATTTTATTTAGAAATATAATAATTCTTAAAAGTGTGGTAATACTGATAGCTATAAAAAAGAATATTTTAAAGTGCATTTAAAATACAACAATAATTTATTTTACTTTGTCTTCCTTTGTGTGTCTTCATGGGTGTGAGTCGGTTTGGATAAAAGCATCTGCTAAATGTTTAACTGTAATGTTTGTTTGTTCATTCCTATTATTTTCCATGATTTTGCTTCTCTGTTAGTTACTATGTGATTAATAGTTATTAGTTTCTCACACATGAACTTTACATGAATCTCAGTTGTTCTCTTTTCTCTTTCTGTCTTCAGTCTGTATAAATGCAATATCACAGAGAAACAGTGTGAGATCCTGACTTCAGCTCTGAAATCAAACCCATCACACCTGAGAGAACTGAACCTCAGTGAGAATCAAATAAGAAACACAGGAGTGAATCTCTTATGTGACGTACTGAAGGATTCACACTGTAAACTGAAGACACTGAGGTGAGAAACTTTCACATAATTAAATACTTAAACCCAAACAGTTTTATGCTCTCTTTATATCCCACAATGAATATGAGTTTCTAAACTATTTTTTACAAAATTATTCACTTTTCTGCTAATCCTGAAGCACTGAATCAGATGAATGTTTAGTTTTGAGGATGATGTTGCCTTTATATGCAATCAGATGGGAGGGGGGGGGGGGGTCAACTAGCTGATAATTGTGCAATTTCAGTGAAATACATTCCAATTTCACTGTTCATGTAGAACAACACCTGCTTTAAATGTTTTTTTTATATGTAAATATGAAAATAAGGATGTGGAAAATGCATACACACACAAACATTTGTATATATGTATTATATTTCCAAAATTATGTTTACCAGAGCATGGAATTTTTCACAGTATTAAAAAAAAAGAAATTTCTAGAGAAAGTCTTGTTTGTTTTAGTTCAGCTAGAATAAAAGCAGTTTTTCAGGTCAATATTATTAGCCCCCTTAAAGTAATATTTTTTGACCATCTACTGAACACACCACTGTTAGAAGTATCGAACACCAGGCACGCACATTTGCATGTTATTTAAAATGAAACTATTCAGATGACCCTCTGTGGCGTGGCAAAAATATGAACTGTGTCCTGAGTGTGTGCGTACCCTGATAGAAATCTATGTTTAGAATTCTAAAATGTGTGGCAGTGCGTCGCCGCGTGGTGCATCCGGTGTGCTACCCCCTTTTTACAATGACTTGCCTACACTGCCAAAAAGCTTTTCTTAGTTAGATTTTTTGTCTTGTTTCTAGTCCAAATATCTAAAAATTCTTAAATCAAGAAGAATTTTCTAGACAAGCAAAACATGTTGTCTTGTTTTAAGAAATAATATGCCAAAATAAAGAGAGTTTTTCCTTAAAACAAGCAAAATAATCTGCCAATGGGGTAAGCAAAATAATCTTATGTAAAAAGGGAAAAACAAGATTATTTTGCTTCCACCATTGGCAGAATATTTTGCTTGTTTTAAGGAAAAACTGACTTAATATTGGCATATTATTTCTGAAAACAAGACATTATATTTTCCTTGCCAAGAAAATGTTTCTTGATATAAGAATGCTTAGATATTTGGACTAGAAACAAGACAAAAAATCTAAGTAAGAAAAGCATTTTTTGCTTTAAATTACACTATAAGCTTAATTCTAGTATCTTTAAATATGTCTAGTCAAGTATTATGTACTGTCATCATGGCAAAGAGAAAATAAATCAGTTAGAAATGAGTTATTAAAACTATTATGTTTAGAAATATGTTAAAAAAAATTGTCTTTCCATTAAACAGAAATTGGGGAAAAATATACAGGGAGGGGCTAATAATTCTGCCTATAGACCATTAATATAAACCTAATAATATAGACCATTTCAATGTGGTCATGTCATTGGCCCATGAACATTTCCTGCTTGTTGTCAAACTACTTCATAACTAACAAGAGCCAATTCAATCCTAACCTTAAAACAGCTATCATAACATTATTTATCAATTCTGATCTGTCTGTCTGTCCATCCGTCCATGAAGGCAGCATAAACTCTGAAGAGCTGAGACTCACTTTCTGCATTAAACCAATGGCCAAATGAAAAATTAGTTCTTTCTTTCTCGGTTTGTCTGTTTTCAGACTATTGTGCTGTGGCATCTCAGATGTTTCTTCTTTAACTCAGTGTTTGACAAACACAAAAGCTCTGCAGTTTCTAAAAGAGCTTAATCTGAGCTACAATCCCATTGAAGCCTCAAAGCAGAAGCTCATCGATGTGATACGAGACTCAAACTGTAAACTGAGGTCAGTAAACAACACTGATATTAAAGATCTTCATTTCCTTTATGTGAACAAAACTTTTAAATTTGTCTAAAAGGATATGATTAAATTATCATCAAACTTTATTTAAGCATAAGCACAAACTGCAATAGTTGAAGAGAAAGGAGGAAAGAGCAGAAGAGCTGCGAGTCAGAGCTTTATCCAGCAACAGCTGCTTTATTTATGGCTTCAGCAGTGAATCATTCCAGTCTGAAATACTGTAGTCTTGGACAGACTGTAGAAAACACTGGTTCACTGACTCTTGCTCTTCTGGACTCTCTACCACAACCCCAAAAACTTTCCTTCAGCGAAACATTTTTATGTTATAATAACTTTAGTCTTCACAGAAGTGTTCAGACATCAGCTTGTGTTTCTCAGCAGTCACAGGCTCTTCTTCAATCACAGACAAACACATGAACACAATTACTGCTTTATATTTTATGAAATTAAAAACACAAATGTTTTAGAAATGTTTGTGCAAGAGAATTTGATGTTAATAATTGTTCTGATTACAGGAACTTAATATGAATTTAATGAAAAAACAGTAAATGAAATGTAGTAATGACTAATTGATGGGTTTCTCTTTTGGTTTTACCTTCAGAATAGAGGATCAGCAGCAGAACCCTGATGAAGTTATGCCTCAGGTGAGGATACACAAACCAGTCTCATTATTGTGTCAAGAGGAACAATAAATGTGTGATTAGTGTAAATGTATTTTACCATCAAATAATGCAGCATGTGTGTTAGAAACATGATATTGAATGATTCATTCTTGAGTTTGATTACTTTAAAGGTGAAACTGAAGAAGAAGAAGCAGAGATGAGTCTTTTTGGCTCTACATCTACAAATATATTCATGTTTGGATTGAACTTTACTCCAATTAAAATATTCAAACATTTCTTATAATGTGATGTACATTTTTATATATACACTCAATACACCCAAAGCACTTTACTATCATGTCACAGCTTCACCTGGATGATGTGACGGCAGCCACAAGACACAAGAAGCACCAATGCTTCACCACACACCAGCTGCAGGTGGAGATAGAGAGAGCATTCAGTAATACTTCTGCTGTTGGACTTAAATGCAGCCTTTCATACGGTTGTTCCTGACATTCTTATTTCCTGACTTAAATGCCCTCTGTCATGCAAAATCAACTTTTGGAAGCTGTTTGGAAAGAACTGTGTGTAGGTATAGTGTGTCCACTGTCATATTGGAGTGATACAAACACAAGACTCTTTATTGAAAATTTCCTTACATTAAAATAGGATCCAAATTCCAGAGACTTTAAGGCCCATCTCAACGTGACGAAGAAGTGTGATTTTTCCACGCCTGATATAATCATGTTTACGAGACAGGGTTTGCAAAGAAACTGGTATTAAGATCTGTTCTCAGGCTGCATCTGAAACTGCCTACTACTAATTAGGTTCTGCATTTTAATTTAAATGTACTACTCAGCTGTTAGAAAAGTACGTTCTGTACGGTATGAATGTGAGCAGTATAAATGGAACTCGGTCGTACTACATCCGCCATTTTGTCATGATTACGTGACCAAACCCACATCTGTTGCTTCACTCCCATTCATGAATTCTCTCGTTGTGCATCATGGGATAGCGTAGCATGCATTGGTTGTGCACTTCAGAATCTCTCCGGAAGTAGTAGGTCACCCGGGTACCTCTAGCATACTGTTTTTTCAAATTCTATGAATTCTTCTTGGCTCGCATACTGTTTTTAGCCAACTATATAGTATAGAAGCATGCGATTTCAGACGCAGCCCCACTCTCTGTGATTGATCCAACTGCACCTCAAGAAGCAGTAAGTGCTACACTTTGTATATTTACCCGTTTGCTGTGAGTAGCTTAAACGTGTCAATGTTGTAACCACATTTGTGTGTGGATCATTCATCTTACCATGGTATTTGTGTTTGTGGGTCTCTGTTTCATTGGGTCTGAGTTGTCTGTGTTTTTGCTGTCTTTATGCTGACATTCGACCCTGGTTATTTTTCTCTGAAGCAAAATGACAAAGAGTGGGTGGGGAGAGCCAGCTCATTTTCATTTAAAGGCACAAGCCCGAAAATCACTACATTCCCTCTGACCCAAACATTGACATTTTCAACAGGGTGTAATTAATGATCTGTTGGGTATTTTTACCTGAAACTTCACAGACACTTTCTTTAGACACAAAAGACATATTTTACATCTTGTAAAAAGGCCAAAATTGGAACCATTTAAGCATTGTAATGGTATTAAAGGTATTGCTTTTAACTGGTTCAAATCTTATTTGAATAAAATACCCTTTAACCTTTATGTAAATGGATGTTTATACTCCAAAGCATGTCTACCTTGCGGAGTTCCCCAAGGGTCTATTTTTGTTCCCATTTTGTTTTCATTGTATATGTTCCCTTTTGGCTCAATTTTTAGAAAACCGAGAGTACTTTTAATTTTTATGCTCATGGTACTCAATATATTCCCAGAGATGGGTTGCGGCTGGAAGGGCATCCGCTGCGTAAAATTGTGCTGGATAAGTTGGTGGTTCATTCCACTGTGGCGACCCCACAAGGGACAAAGCCGACAAGAAAATGAATGAATGAATGGTACTCAATATGTGCCTATTATCTAAAAAGACAGTGGTGGTTTATGTGCTGTAACTGTCTGTTTGTCAGACATTAAGTCTTGGATGTCCAAAAAAATACTTTTACAAAATGTTTTGCTTTTGGCCCAGTAGCTGTCTCTGGTAGCTTAAATCAAATGATGGGCACATTGGGCAGTTTAGCTGCCTAAAGCCATCTGTTTAAAACCTAGGTGTTGTCTTTGACTCTGCCCTGTTATTTGATAAGCAGGTTAATGCAGTAAATCTTGTTTTTAAATCAGTATAGATCTGGCCAAAGTGAAAGTCAAAAGAGTAATACATGCATTTCTATATTCTGGTCTAGATTACTGCAATTCAATATAGGTATTGGTCAGTCCTATAGACCATTTCAATGTGGTCATGTCATTGGCCCATGAACATTTCCTGCTTGTTGTCAAACTTTATCATAACTGCAAGAGCCAATTCAATCCTAAGCTTAAAACAACTATCATAACATTATTTATCAATATGTGGACCTTATTAGATTCTCTGAAACTATGAAAACAAAAAATGAAAAACAGGAAATACATTAGGGCCATTGGTATCGTTTGCATCCCTATATGAATCATTAACAAGTACTTCAAAATGCACGCACCGCGGGGGGCCCAGCGTGATCAGGACCCCAACCCCACCTAAAGTTTAAACAATATGATGGTTATCTTACTAAGCCTCTTAATAGATTTTTTTTTTTATGAAGCACAAAGGAGGGATGCAGGGACCTTATTCTCTGCCATGTGTCAAGTCTAAGAACATAATTAAACATAATTTTTGTATTCTATAGAATTGCCTATAGAATTTCATTGAATTTAAATTATTATTCAAAAGATTTCCTAAATGATCTTAGCATATCACTCTAGTTGTGTCTATACATTATTTTCCAGTTTCGGAATAATTATTTAGAATAATAATTGTATAATAACAATAATAATTTTATTTATTGTTTATATATATATATATATATATATATATATATATATATATATATATATATATATATATATATATATAATTTTAGTTTTTATTATTTTTATTTTTTATTATTATTATTATTATTATTATTTTGAGGGGAGGCGTGCAGTAGAGCTTTATGTCTAGCAACGCCCCTGATCACAGGTGTGTTTTAACAGCGCTACAAACCGAAAGTATTTTAGAGGCTTCTGGATTCTGTTTCTACTTCACATCGTCCGTAATACTGTAAGTAAATCTGAATTCTTATTTGAGGGGATGATTTAGAGGTTGTTAAACGTGATAACCGTTAAATGTAAACCTGACTCATAGTCTACCTTTTGCGTAGATATCAAACGACCAGGATCTACTGAAAAGAAATATTTGAAGACAACACAATTAAAACAAGCTTTGTGTTCAGTATAATCAGTATTTTAGAAGTCTAAACAAGAGCGTTTTTTTTTCAAATGTTTTTTTTTTTCTTTTTATAAAATATAACATTTTATATTATGAAATATATTTAGTTCTACCACGTTTTTAAAACTCAGTGAATCTCATCATAGTTCTCGGTGTTGCTGTTTCAGTTGCTTCTCTAAGATATCAAGCATAGACCCATAGGCAAAAGAATAAAATAATTAAATCACCCATAACCCGAATAGGTTTGATGACCTTGCAATAAAAGGAGGAGGTGATGCATCACGAGTCACTTTAAACATTAACCAGTCATATAAAATAATGATTACATATTTTGATAGTATCCGTTGACCAGATTTAGTGAGCCGAGCCTACTGTATCATATATCCAAATTATATCTGAAATGAACAAACTATAGGATTTTTTAAAAATATTATTATAGGCTATTCATAGTGAAACATTAATATAAGTATAACACATAAAGTGTACCAGGAGACAAAAATCAGTGTGGAATTATTTCTTTGCATAAGAATTTAATGAAAACAGGAAATACATCAGGGCCATTGGTAACCTTTACATCCCTCAAAATGGTCTATATGAATCATTAACAAGTACTTTAAAATGCACGCACCGCGGGTGGCCCAGCGTGATCAGGGGCCCCCGCGTCGTCATCAACCGCAAAGCCTTGCTTTCTATGAAAGGTTTTTAATTGCCTAGCAACTATTTATCTGAAATTGTGACTTTAAATATTTGCTAGGTCATCAATCTCCCAGATTCCCAGATCAAGTTTAAAGCAATAGGGAAACTGGGCTTTTGCCATTGTTAGCCCCCAAAATGCGGAATATTCTAGATAAATCTCCACAGTATCTTTGTTCAAGAGGAATTTAAGTTTCACCTTTTAGAAAAGGCCTATAATACAGAGTCATTTGACCAGAGAGCTTGCTTTTATCCTTTTTGATGTGCCATAAAATAATCTTGAATGATCACAGGAAGGGGCGTCGCTAGACCCAATTTACGTGCCCCAGTATCGCCAGTGCTCCAGTAAATGCTTTGAGATACGATTTACTTCATATGCAAGTGTATCTAAGAGTGGCAATCCAGGAATAAAGACGTTATTGTCTATGTGCAATTGAACCAACTCTGGTGAAAGCAATTTAGTTTAATCAAAAAGCAAACTGACGCATCTGCATGTGCGCAAAAAACTACACCTGTGCACCTCACACCGCTCCTGCTGGACCCTGACGCGCTGATCTTTTCCCTATGCGAGTCCCGGTTGTTAACATGCACGTCGAAAAAAATACCCGCGCGCCGCTCATGCGTTGTGAAACCGGCATTAACAGCCTTTTATGTGGAGGTGATGGCACGCAGTGAGTTTTGCAAGTCGACAAAACTGAAGTTTAAACAATATGATGGTGATCTTACTAAGCATGCCTCTTAATAGATTTTTTTTTTTATGAAGCACAAAGGAGGGATGCAGGGACCTTATTCTCTGCCATGCGTCAAGTCTATGAACAGATAATTAAACATATTTTTTTGTATTCTATAGAATTGCCTATAGAATTTAATTGAAATTAAATTATTATTCAAAAGATTTCTTAAATAATCTTACCATATCACTCTAGTTGTGTCTTTACATTATTTTCCAGTTACATTTCGGAATAATTATTTAGAATAATTGTATAACAATATTAATTTTATTTATTTGTTTATATATATATATATATATATATATATATATATATATATATATATATATATATATATATATATATATATATATAATTTTACTTTTTTATTATTATTATATATATATTTTTTTTTAAATGTTGTTTTTTTTTTTTTGAGGGGAGGCGTGCCCCAGTAGAGCTTTATGTCTAGCAACGCCCCTGATCACAGGTGTGTTTTAACAGCGCCACAAACCGAAAGTATTTCAGAGGCTTGTGGATTGTTTTTGCTGCACATCGTCCGTAATACTGTAAGTAAATCTGAATTCTTAAGTTATTTGAGGGGATGATTAAGAGGTTGTCAAACAAAACAAGCTTTGTGTTCAGTATAATCAGTATTTTAGAAGTCTAAACAAGAGCGTTTTTTTTTTTTTTCAAATGTGTGTTTTTTTTTTTTTTACATAAAATATAACATTTTATATTATGAAATAAATAAGTACATATTTTGTTCTACCACGTTTTTAAAACTCAGTGAATCTCATCATTGTTCTCGGTGTTGCTGTTTCAGTTGCTCCTCTAAGATATCAAGCATAGACCCATAGGCAAAAGAATAAAATAATTAAATCACCCATAACTTGAATGGGTTTGATGACCTTGCAATAAAAGGAGGAGGTGATGCATCACGGGTCACTTTAAACATTAACCAGTCATATAAAAGAATGGTTACATATTTTGATAGTATCCTTTAACCAGATTTAGTGAGCCGAGCCTACTGTATCATATATCCAAATTACATTTGAAATGAACAAACTTTAGGATTTTTTTAAAACATTATTATAGGCTATTCATAGTGAAACATTAATATAACACATAAAGCAGGAGACAAAAATCAGTGTGGAATTATTTCTTTGCATAAGAAAATGGATTTATCACATGTCACGCATCATTAGAATATCAAGTTCCTCAAATTGACCTGGCTTTAGGACTTAAAGTGTTAGTTCAACCAAAAATGAATATTCTGTCATTAATTACTCAGCCTATTGTCGTTCCAAACCTCTGAGACATTTTGAGACACAAATTGAAATTTTTAGGTGAAGTCTAAGATCTCCCTCATCCTTCATAGACAGGGCCTGACTACTTCAAATTTCCAGAAAAAGGCAAAATATATCCTCAAAACAGCCCATATGCTTTCAGTGGTTCAATAGTAAGAGTATCAAGCTATGAGAATCAATGCACAGTGCTTGTGAACATGCGCAATATACTGACACTGAGGAGAACAAACTGTTGAATAGGTTTTTTTTATGTGTGCACATTTTGCTGAACGCACCCCCTCTCCAGTTTTGTGAGAAATTTTATAAAGAAATTAAGCTATTAGGTCTACACTGTAAAAATGTCTGATTTTAACAGTAAAGGCCTGTACAATCTACAGTGAAAACCTGTTAAATGATTAACGGCTCATTTCTGTACAAAATACGGAAAATAGCTGTGACAGATCCTTTGTTTTCGAGAAACTAATCAGAGTGTCTAAAATCTCACCACACACCCTCATTCACTAGTCCTAAATTAGTCAATTAGTTTAGTCCACTACACAGAGTGAATGACCACAAATGAGTGAATTCAGACACTGATGAACAGCTGCTGTTAACAAGCACAATCACTGAAGGAAAGAACAATAAATAAAACTACAGACACAGCCTCACACCAAACCAACTGAATTAAAACAGAGGATTAAACAACTCCATTAATAACAGCATTAGCAGCTTCACTGATTACAGTTTGACTTCAGTTCTCTCATATCTGCAAGAATATTTGATAATTAACAGAGGTTTATATTTTTATTGAAAATGTTTCATTTGACCTCACCATCATGAAGATCAGAGGCTGCTTTAGTTGGGCTCTTGAACCTTTACTCTTCTGTCTTAATGTTTCTCTGGCTGTTATAACTGTGTTTCTGAAACTCATCAGTTATAGCAAGAAAGCCAATGAGAAACTGTGTACTTAATCCTTACAGATATAATTTCTAGTATTTTATAAGTTCAGCCATAGAATATAGTTTTATTTGATATTGTTTGGGATATGTTTCCATGGAGGTTCAAAAAACAATTATCAGGGAATTAATAAGAAATTAGTTTCATGCACAAAACCTTGAGATCTCCAGCTGCACATTGACACACAGACATCAAGAATCAGGATATGAACCTCAACCATGGTTGCTAAAAAAAAAGCTGCTCAATTCAATCATGCTGCAATGCATGCTGGGTGCCCGGTGCATTCCAGCATGCATTGCTGCATGAATATATTATGAAGCTTAAAGTTCTTACAATCTCTTTCTTTTCCTTTATTTGATGTTGTTTTTGGGGTGTAATATTTCAGTAGAGTGTTTTGTGTTGTTCTGAGTTGATTTTTATTTTATTTTTATTTTTTGTTTGTCACCATTGTTGAGATTCAAAGACTAATTGTTGATGTCAGTGTCTTTGTAAGTTCTGCCATAGATCAAACGTTCTCATTGTGAATGGTGTATTTAGACCTGTTGAACAGTCATTGGCTGCTGTAGGTCAAGTGGTTTTATTTACATTTGGTATTCATTTCTCACTTAGAACTAACAAGATATTTAATGAGTGCAGAAGCAGGTGAGGGTGGTTTTGATATCATAGTTAATCTTATCAGACTTACTATTGTTTTATTCTTTTGGCTTTTCATGTTATACAAATAGTGTGATTAACACAATTAATTATAGCAGCCTAAATAAAAACTAGTGGCAGATCAAATAGTTGAAGAGCCCAACTAAAGCAGACTCTGTCCTCCATCATGGTGACTTCAAATGAGCAACAGAAATTTCATTAAGAGCTTTTGTTTGTGACAGAAATAAAGTTCAGTAATAAGTGAAGCTCCTGATGTTTGTGGAGTTGTTTAATGATCTCTGCTGAGATCTTGAGAAATGACATTTTTATTGTGTAATTTGTTTTATTTTTATCAATTATTATTTTTATTTAGAGTTATTTTTTTTTTGTTGATTTCATCTTTGGTTTTGGCTGTGTTTTTTTTTTGTGTGTTCTATTTTCTTCAGTGATTCTGCTTGTTAACAGTTGTTCATCAATAATTCTCAATCCTCCTTTAATTAGACACTTAATTATCTCATTAACTTCATCACTGTCTGAGTGTTCAACCCTCTGTAGTGAGGACACTAGTGAGGATTTTGCTCTGGGATTTAAGGGGTTAAATGTGTTCGATGAAAAATACAGACTCTGGAATGTATTTTCAACAGAAATATTCTGTAGATTGAATTTATGACCGTAAAATGTTAAAAACAGTAGATTACTGGCAACCACAGCTGCCAGTATTTTACTGTAAAATCAAAAAGAAAAACTGCAAAATACTGTAAAACAGTTTTTGTGTCACCATTGTGGAGGATAGTAGCATCTGGGTGCAAGTCCAAGATGAACTAGTATTTGATGTTATGCTGCATTGTCTTTTGTTTAAATGTAACTGTGTAGTTACTAATGCAGTGAAAATCTGTTTGCTAATTGTAAACACACATGAACACATTAGTGCATTGAGTGACTTTACGTTTTTATGCACTAAGCTACGTTTTTGTGAACTGAACATTGTATTAGTTCATGAATTATGGTTACTTTCCGTAAATTTAAACAGTTCTATAAACGTCCATATTTTTTACGGCAAATTCTGGCAACCACAGCTGCCGGTATTTTTGCGTATATTTAATGGGTTTTTTTAACAGTGTAATAGATGACAATACGTTTAACGTGTACTATGTTTATGGTTCTCATTTTAAGCCATTTATTGCTGTTTTTCCTTCCCACTTCTCCCTCTGAACTTTCAGGATCTTCATCTCAGAGACGCACGTTCAGGTCATGACGATCCTCTGATTGTCTTCAGACACAAACATTAAGCTGTTGATCTGCAGTATGTCAGAGGTCCAAAGAAAGTACTCAAACTACAGGTCAGACTGCAGCTGTTAACACAATTTACACTACATAAAGTACTTATGGTTCTTTTTAACAAGGTATGTTTTTTAAAAAAAACGCTTTAGAAAATTGTATAAATGTGGATAGATGTGTGTAAATGTGTGTGTTTTTGGTTACAAATCAAATTAAACTGCACTAACGGTTTAGTTCCAGGAACTTTTGTCATAGCTAAATATGTTTAATATACTATGTGTACTATAAAATAAATACTTGCATAACTCAACAGTTAAAGTGCAAATTACACAAAAGAACAGGTAGGAAATATGAATGATAAACACCTGAAATTATCATTGCTTACAGTTTAAAATTATTGTAAATAAAATTGTACACAATTAGAATTAAATTCAGTATTGTGGGTATTAGATACACTTTTAGTATTAGTATTTTTCATTGCATTAAACCTCTTCAAATGTTACTGAAGTATATCTTCTAGCGTCATGTATTTTCTCTCTCATCTTTGTGTCTTCAGTGTAAGTTCAGGTTCACATGTGTCCAGCGCTGTGTCTGTCAAGAGTGAGTTGTCAAAAAATGAACCAATGAACTTCAGTAATGAAAAATCATCAGCCACTGAAAGGTATTCCATGTTTATTTATGCAATACCATGTTTGTCCATATTTAGAAATCATTTCCCAAAGATACTTTTGATAGAAGTGATCTAAATAACTAAATAACACAATAATTCACAGAATGCAATGTCTGATAGTCAGTTTTATTGATAACTCAATTAGATTTTCAGCTTCTTTCCAGTAATAGTTACAATGGTCACTACTAGGAAGCACAGAATGACTATGAACAATAGAAAATGCAGGCAATCTATCTTGAACATGTCTTTCCATCTAACTATTTTTTATTTTTTACAATTTCTAACACTAAACCTTCTCAAATGAGTGTAGATCATCTTGTAGTAAAGTGTTAATTTTATGTCTGTTCTTTTTAGTGTAAGATCAGGCTCACGTGTGTTCAGCTCCGTGTCTGTGAAGAGTGACCAGTCAAAAGTTGAACCAGTGAACTTCAGTGTAGAAAAACTATCATCTACCAAAAGGTATTACATGCAGAAAATGTTCAGTGCATATTTTTCACAAAACATACTCCAGTTTCAACATAAAGTATTGTTTGTGTATATAATTGTGCATGTGTAATAATAATTTTATCATCAGAGGTCTTTATTTTACACCTTGCATTAAACTTCCGAGATTTGACAGAAAATATGACAGATTACAGATTTTTTTAATTATAACTATACAAAACAATTTTGTAACATAGATATTTAAATGCGTACAGTTTAAACTTGTATCTTTGCCATGATGACAGTAAATAATATTTTATTAGATATTTTTCAAGACACTTCTATAAAGCTCAAAGTGACATTTAAAGGCTTAACTAGGTTAATTAGGTTAACTAGGCAGGTTAGGGTAATTAGGCAAGTTATTGTATAATGATGGTTTGTTCTGTAGACTATCGGAAAAAAATATATAGCTTAAAGGGGCTAATAATTTTGACCTTAAAATAGTTCTTAAAAAAATTTTAAACTGCTTTTATTCTAGCCGAAATAAAACAAATAAGACTTTCTCCAGAAGAAAAAATATTATCAGACATACTGTGAAAATGTCCTTGCTCTGTTAAACATCATTTGGGAAATATTTAAAAAAGAAAAAAAATTCAAAGGGGGCTAATAATTCTGACTTCAGCTGTATATATTTTGTATTATATACACACATATATTATATCTAAATGTAAATGTACATTTTCTCAAATATATGCATGTCTGTGTATATTTATATACAGTTGCGAGACAAAGTATATAAACCTTTTGGTTTATTTGGATTTCTGCATAAATTGGACAGAAAATGTGTTCTGATATTCATTTAAGTCACAATAGAAAAACACAGTCTTAAACTAATATCACACCAACATATGCTTTTATTTTTTATTGAACACAACATGTGGACATTTACAGTGCAGGGTGGAAAAAGTATGTGAACTCCTAGGCTAATGATTTCTTCTAGAGTTAATTGGAGTCAGCCAACCTGGAGCCCAATCAATGTGATGAGATTACATGTGTTAGTTAAAGCTACCCTGCCCTATAAAAAACACACACCAGTTTTGACTTTGCTGTTCTCAAAAAGCATTGCCTGATGTGTACCATGCCTCGAACAAATGACTTTTCAGAAAACCTACGATCAAAAATTGTTCACTTGCATAAATCTGAAAAAGGTTACAAAAGTATCTTTAAAAGCCTTGATGTTCATGTGTCCACTGTTAGGGCGTACTCACACTATGCTATCCAAACCATGCCCAGGCCCGTTTCCCGGATCGTTTGAGAAGTGCGAGTGCTCTGAACCGGGCTCAAGCACGGTTCACTTGGCCGGCCCTGGCCCGGTTGGAAGAGGTGGGCCTGAGCGCGGTTCACTTGGGCTCAGGTGCAATACGCTTGCAGTGTGAGTGCAAGCGTGCCTAAAACTGAAAGTGAGACGTGACTTTTAAGGGACTGTTTCATATGGATTAATTAATCATTTGTGCTGTTTAATAAACGCAAACTGTCGTAGTTTATTAAAGACGCAAACCCCTCACTGCATGACAGCTGCACCTTTAGCAAACCTCCTAATTCCTGCAGCACGAGGACTTTATGAGCGTCAAAAGTGGCTGATCTGTTCAGCAAAATATTTGACTGCATGTCCCTGCATATTAAACGACTTAAACGATATAACTAAAGAAATCTCCACTCTGCTGAGCGAAAGCGCTTCTCTTCCTAAACTGAACAGCGCATCATCGATGACGTAAGCGTGCCCAGGCCCGAATGTAATGTGAGTGCGGGCTGTCGGGGGAGACGGGAGGGGGGACAAGCATGCTTTGGCCCGGTTCAACGCAACTGTACATAGTGTGAGTACGCCCTTAGACAAAGTTCAGCACGGTTGCTACTCTCTCTAGGGATGGTCATCCTGTAAAGATGACTGTAAATGCAGAGCATAGAATGTTTAATGAGGTGAAGAATGCTAGCTGTCAGCTAAAGATTTACAGAATGTTAGACTTACACATGATAACATTTTTGTTGACAAATCTACAAAAAGTAAAGTAAAAATCTACATAAAACAAGAATGAAATTCATATAAGGACACAATGGAGGAAACCACTGCTTTCCAAAAAAAAAAAAAAAAAAAAGCACCATGGTTAAAGTTTGAAAAAAAAAACAGCTGGATGTTCCACAGCACCACTGGCAAAATATTCTGTGGACACATGAAACCAAAATTTAGTTGTTTGGAAAGAACACACAATGCTATGTGTGGAGAAAAAAAAGAACACCAACATCAAAACCTCATCCCAATTGGTAAATATGGTGGAGAGGCCATCATTTTTTGGAGCTGCTTTGTTGTCTCAGCGCCTCGATGGATTTCTGTTATCAATGGAAAAATGAAGGAGAACATCTGTCCGCAAAATGAAGTTCAACAGAGTATGGGTGATGCAACAGGACAACGACCTAGCAGCGGTGTCAAAGTCAATTCCAGGAGGGCCGAGCCCTGCAGAGTTTAGTTCCAGCCCTGCTTCAAAACACCTATCTATAGGTACCAAACAAGCCTAAAGCACTCAATTAGTTTGATTCGGTGTGTTTAATTAGGGTTGGAACTAAACTGTGCAGAGCTCCGGCCCTCCAGGAACTGGCTTTGACACCTGTGACCTAAAGCATAGAAGTAAATCAACAACATAAAGGCTTCAACAGAAGAAAATGCACCTTCTGGAGTGGCCCAGTCAGAGTCCTGATCTCAACCCAGTTGCGATGCTGTGGCATGTTTTGTAAAAGAGGAATGGCCCAAAATCCCTCCTGACCGTTGTGTAGGTCTCATCTGCAACTACAGGAGATGCTTGGTTGAGTATATTGTTGCCAAAGGAGGGTCAAAACCCAAAGGTTCACATAATTGCTTTTAATGACTGTTTTCATTATTTATTATACCTTTCACTTTCAAGTAAAAGTGAATCACCTGTTATTTTTTCTTAAAATCTGTTAAACAAGATTTTATTTATTTAAATGCAAACTTAGTTATTATCTTCACTTTAACTGTCCACTTTAACAACTAGTGCTTTTGTTTCTCTGTTAAAAACGTTTGCAAGTAATAATTTCTTCCTTTAAATGTATTTTATTTTGACAGGCTTCAGTATGAGATTGAAAATCGAGATTCTCAGATATATGGAAACCGTAAGAATTATATATCGACCTTCTGGGTAAGAAACACTTTTTCATAAATAGTTAATATTAATAGCAAACAAGAAAATTGGGTGACCTACAATAAAATTTTAGTAAAATTAAAAAAAATTAAAAGTTTGATCATATAGATTTTTGTTTATGACATATATGATCAGATACATACATTTTAAAACCCAAGAAATTATAATTAAAAAGAGAAATGTCTAATTTTTGTATTAAATTAAAAGCTAATTAACATGTTTTTTTTATACTTTATTTGTTTTATGAAATTAAATAAAATCATTTAATATATAATTTGGGTAAAATATAGGTGTTTGATCTTTTTTCCTTATCTTTTTTTTTCTGGTGTTGTAGAAACTTGATAACAAAATACAAACATTTCTGAAGAATGAGCTCAATCAGTTTAAGAAAATAATATGCAATGAAAATGCTCAATACCTTGTAAAGGACTTTAATAAGAACAGAAGTCATATAAAACAAGCAGCTCTTGATCTCACACTTTACTTCCTGAGAGAAATGAAGCAAGATGAAGCTGCTGATACTCTAGAAGGTGACCAACATCTTGACCATAATCTGTCAGATTTTTATTTAAAAATTATAGAAAAAATTAACCATAAAGTCTATTTTTTGTTTCTGTTTAGATAAGCTGGTCTTGGTTCATCAACTAAAATGTGGCCTAAAGAAGAAGTATCAGTGTGTGTTTGAAGGAATTGCACAGCAAGGAGACTCCACACTCCTGAAGAACATCTACACAGATCTCTATATCACTCAGGGTGGCAGTGAACAGGTCAATACTGAACATGAGGTCAGACAGATTGAAGTTGCTTCCAGACGTCATGAAGCTCAAGAGATACAGGTTGAATGCAGACATTTGTTTGAAGCGTCTGAAAAAGACAAGCAGATCAGAACTGTACTGACAAAAGGAGTCGCTGGCATCGGGAAATCAGTCTCTGTGCAAAAGTTTGTTCTGGATTGGGCTGAAGGAAAAGAAAATCAAGAGATCAGCTTCATATTTCCTCTTCCATTCAGAGAGCTGAACTTAATGGAGAAAGAAAATCTCAGTTTGATGGACCTTATAACTCAGTTTTTCCCAGAGACAAAAGGACTGAACCTTACAAGTAGAAATCGATTCAAAGTCCTGTTCATCCTTGATGGATTGGATGAATGTCGTCTTTCTCTGAACTTTGCTGGTAATGAGACGTGTCGAGATGTTTTGTCACCAGCCTCTCTGGATGTTCTCCTGACGAACCTCATCAAGGGAAATCTGCTTCCTTCTGCTCTCATCTGGATCACCAGCAGACCAGCAGCTGCCAGTAAGATTCCTCCTGACTGTATCGAGCGGCTGACAGAGATACGAGGATTCAATGATGCACAAAAGGAGGAGTACTTCAGAAAAAGACTCACAGATGAGAATCAGGCCAAAGAAATCATTGATCATGTTAAACAATCAAAGAGTCTCTTCATCATGTGCCACATCCCAGTCTTCTGCTGGATTTCAGCCACTGTTCTCCAGAACATTTTACAGGAGAAGAGAAATAATGATGTGAAAAACAATCAGGCTGATGACGCCTCCAAAACACTGCAGGAATCAAACACTGAAGACACTCCCAAGACTCTGACACAAATGTACACACACTTTCTGCGCTTTCAGATCCAGCAGAGCAGACGAAAGTATGATGGAGAAACACACCAGATGTGTCCTGGGATAAAGACGCCATCCTTTCACTGGGGAAACTGGCATTTGATAATCTGGAAGGAAACAACCTGATCTTCTATGACACAGACCTGGAAGCCTGTGGTATTGACGTCTATAAGGCCTCAGTTTACTCAGGCATGTGTACCCAGATCTTTAAGGAGGAAACTGGCATTGTTCTTGGTACCATGTACTGCTTTGTTCACTTGAGCGTTCAAGAGTTTATTGCAGCCCTTTATGCACATCTGATTCTGGACATCAACAAGAAAAGTGTGTTTGATCAAGACTCTAAAAACAGAAATGAGTCCATGATTGATTTGCTGAAGACTGCAGTGGACAAGGCACTTGAGAGTGACAATGGACACCTGGACCTTTTCCTTCGCTTTCTTCTTGGTCTGTCTCTCCAGTCCAATCGACGACTCTTACGAGGTCTGTTGACACCGCAAGACCACAATGACCAAAGCAAAGAGGAAATAGTTCAGTACATCAAGCAGAAGTTTGAAGAGAATCTTTCTCCAGAGAGATCCATCAATCTGTTCTACTGTCTGAATGAACTGAACGACCAAACTCTGGTGAAAGAGATTCAGACTCACCTTAGCACAGGAAGTCTTTCATCTGCTGACCTTTCACCTGCCCAGTGGTCTGCTTTGACCTTTGTGTTGTTGACATCAGAGGAGGAGATGGAGGAGTTTGAGCTTCAGAAATTCAAGAAATCAGATGAGTGTCTCATCAGACTATTAACAGTCAGCAAAACCTCTAGAAGAGCTCTGTAAGTCAGTTAAAACATACAGATAATATGTATGTATATAAACTACTGTTTATATGTTTGACCAAATTTTGTGTTGTTTTTATTTCTTTTGTAGGTTAAATGATTGTAACTTAACAGACAGAAGCTGCCCAGCTCTTGCTGCAGTTCTTGGATCATATAACAACCTAAAAGAGCTGAACATGAGCAATAACAATCTGCAGGATTCAGGAGTGAAGCTGCTCTCTGATGGTCTGAAGGATTGTAAACTGGAGAAACTCAGGTGATAGGTTAATATTTAATGTGTTATAAAGTGTTTTGCCTTCATATTTAGTAATCAGTTACATTTTGTATTCCTGTTCTAGTCTTTCAGACTGCAGTATCAGTGAAGAAGGTTATAAAGCTCTGGCTTCAGCTCTGAGATCAAACCCTTCACACCTGATAGAGCTGGATCTCAGAGGAAATGATCCTGGACAATCAGGAGTGAAGGAGCTCACTGATTTACTACAGGATCCACACCATACGCTCCACACACTGAAGTCAGTGTATTTTTTAAATAATATCTTAAAACTTTTTTGCTTTGAAATGATGAAAAGTCTTTCACAAGCTTGTGTGAATACATTGTCATGTAGTGTCAGTGTATTTCCTCTGTTTCTAGGTTTTTGAATCCTGCTGCTGATGAATTCTGCCAGTATGTGACTGGAGTTGTGGGTGAAAACCCGTTACTCCTGAAAGAACTGAATCTGAGTGATTGTGAACTAGAAGACACACAAGTGAATCAACTCTCTGCTCTACTGCAGGATAAACACTGTAAACTCAACACACTGGCGTTAGTATAATGTCTTTGAAATATATTGTTGATATGTTTACAGTAACTCAATCAGATTAAGGTCCTGATCACACCGAATTGGCTTCTTGCATTGCGAGGTGCACGTTTTAAATGGTTTTCTAATGGCCGTGAGCGTTTTGCGCACTGCTTATACGCCCTGTGTGGCTCGTGTTTTAACTGCCTGCTACACCTCTTGTTTTTCTCATTGCGCACTGTGCGCCCACAGTTGAAAAAGTAAACTCTGAGCTGAAAAACTAAATTAATTGTGTCTTTTTCATTCTCCAATTAAATGAAAGCAGAAGCAGGGTTTGCGCTGAGGTGGCAGCAGTGTTTGTGTTATCAAGACAACTACGAAGACTTTTAAAAGGAGAGGAGAGACTATTGGTCACTATTTCGAGATATCTGGAGCTGTACGACTTCACAAATTGTGAATATTGATTTGAATAATTCTAACAGTATAATGAATAATTATACCAATATCAACAGAAATGCTTGCACACAATATGCAGCTGTTCCAGTGGTTGCATAGCGATATAAAGAGAGCACCACACTTCTTTTTTACTTGTCAAAAAAAGAAAGCCATTGCAGTGCACCTTGCGTTCTTATAATGGAAAAGCGTGTTCGGTGTGATCGGCCCCTAATACTGTCATTGTTGTTCATTAAATCATCTGAAGAATGAATTTTGACATTTTCTTTCTCTTAAGGATTAATAATAACAGGATTAGAGCAGAAGGTTGTGCTGCTTTGGCTTCAGCTTTTAATTCAAACCCTTCACACCTGATTAAGCTGGATCTAAGTGGAAATAAACTAGAAGACTCAGGAGTATTGGGAATCTGTTCTCTGCTGGGAAATCCACAGTGCAGATTGGAGAAACTGATGTGCGTATTTATTTATGTATTTTTATGTGTGAAGTTATATTTATTATAGTCAATTTATAACTATAGGATTTATTTCTAAATGTTATAGTACACTAAATGTAATGTTGTACTAAATACTGTGACTAAATATTATGTAAATATTCAATTTTATGAGTTTGATTGGTGTAAGTGCATAATTTTTTGTTTTAACAATCAATCACACCAGTGTGATTAGAATGTTCCGAACGCATGTCGTCAACTGCTATAATTTAAATCTAGCAGCTCGCACTGAGGCATAGAAAGAGGCGCATGGTGCTTGTCATAAATCACTATTCATTAATGTTTTCAAACAACATTTATTTTAGGTTTCAGAAATTCAAACACGCATAAATAGCTACTAGCGAAACAACATTGATGGTTTGTAAAATACATGCTTAAGTCTTTGGAGATGGCAATAATAATTATTTTTTAATATAATTTACACAATGTGGTTTATACACATAAGATACACACTGCTTAGGTTCCTAGAACAACAGCCACTCTCCTTCATGTATTCAGTGAGTAAATTAACATGTTATAAATATCTGATCTCTCCTGCAATGTAGATTAACACAGATTTATGACTGGTCAGCAGGGGTATTTAAAACTTATGTGTGAAAGGCTTATATATTTATATCAGTGTAGAACATGCTTTTTATAATCTCTTATATGGCGTAATAATTAATTCTCTAATTTTCTCTAGTCTTTCATACTGCAGTATCAGTGAAGAAGGTTATAAAGCTCTGGCTTCAGCTCTGAGATCAAACCCTTCACACCTGATAGAGCTGGATCTCAGAGGAAATGATCCTGGACAATCAGGAGTGAAGGAGCTCATTGAGTTACTGCAGGATCCACACTGTACACTGAAAATACTGAGGTGAGATGTGAGTTATTACAAAATTACAGTTGGTGAACAGACCACTGCTGCGTATTCTGCCAACATGTTGCAAAGACATTAATAAAACATGAGTTTTGTGTGACAGTTGTTTGCAAAACTACCACCAGGTAAAGGGATGGGATGCGACTGAAAGTGAAAACGCACAGGAATTAGACCTATATTCTGTGTAACAAATGGAGATCAAATAACAAGACAAAACAATATATTTCCTTCATAAATTATTATTAACTTGTTAACAAGCTTTTTTTTATTGTAAACATGTTAACTAGTGAAAGATATATATATATATATATATATATATATATATATATATATATATTCAATATATTCAAATCAAAACGAGAGAAAAAAGGGAAATAATTCACAGCTAAAATATTGAGTTAAGTACAATAATAAATAAATAAAGCAATGTTTTAGCCTAAGTATGGAAAGACGTGTACATTATAATTTAATTTGCATTTACTTTGTTGATAGAAAAAAAGTATTAGATGCATATATTTAGATCTATTAATGAATTTCATCAACATGCACAAAGTGTTGTGCAACTTTATCATATGGACTTAAGCTGGGCACAGACTATAGGAGTTTTAAAATCCTAACCGCTAATGAAATCTGTTTGCAGGATACACATGAGGAGAATCTTCAGTGATTTTATTACCTAAAAACCTTAAACGTGCGTATACTACAATATTTGAAAATTGTGGCACAATACACACAACAAAATGTTAAGTCTATCGTGCCCGATGGAGCACATCACCTGATCACAGAATAACTTGCTTTATCAATACTAATTATTAGACCAACTGCCACTGGAGGCAAAACAGTCATACATTAAAAAATATTAGGTCCCCATTTGTGTATCAGTTTTTGGTGGTTAAAAAACAAATATGGCATATCTGCATGCAAGGTGAGTCGCATATTATTTTATAGAATATATAAAAAACACAAAAAAATAATCAAAAACTCTGTTGCTGTTGAGATACTAATACATTGCGAATGGATTTGAAATATATTTAGCACTTTTAGCTTTGTAACCCATACGTGTCTAACATGGCCATCGAAGCTTTTTTTTTTTTTGATAGTCATGATGTTTTTTGTGTGTTTTATTATTCTCTTTTATGAATATAGTCTATTTTATGAGCCATGTTTTTCTTTTGTTATGTGTTTTTATATATAAATATATATTATATATATATATTTTATTAGACATTGTAGAATTTACTGTTTGATAAAGGTTTTAAGACCAAATGGAATTATCTGCTGGCTGTTACTCCGGCTTCACAGCAATTTGTATTTGCCAGTTTTGGTTAAAAGTTTTGATCAGTGCATTTCATGACTCCAACATACATTAGCACAAGAAAATGTGCAACCTACCTTAGATGTGATCAATAAGGTAATCGTTTTACACCCTAATGTTGTTAAATAGAGAATAAACTTAAGTAACTTTTAGCTTATTGGAACTCGTTCTTGAACACAAAATGTCCAATAAAAAAAGTGTCAAGACCGAAGGCAGTCCATATTAAATCTTAGTTATGCTAGAACATAATTACTCCATAGCTGTTATCCATGAATTTTCAAATGTACTTTTTTACAGGACAGACTGGAAAAAACTGTTAAATACTGTATTATCTTCTCTTCTTCAGGTTTTTGAGTCCTGCTGCAGATGAAGGCTGTCAGTTTGTGATTGAAGTTGTGGGTATAAACCCGTTACTCCTGAAAGAACTGAATCTGAGTGATCATGAACTAGGAGACACACGAGTGAATCAACTCTCTGCTCTACTGCAGGACAAACACTGTACTGTCAATTCACTTAAGTGAGTATTGCACATCAGGCAACAAAATGTTATTTTTATTAGTTATGTTACTAGAGTTGATCTTTTTTTTTAGTTAAGTCAAGTTATTCTTTCATAGTTTTACAAAGAGCCAAAATGAAGCAATGTATAAAAGTTACACCTGCCATTAACTATACAATAATTAAATCACAAAACAAAAGTTCAAATGGGGGCAAATATTCCTGACTTCAACTGTGTGTGTATATATATATGTTTAACAGAGCAAGGAAACTTTCACAGTATGTCTGATAATATTTTTTCTTCTGGAGAAAGTCTTATTTGTTTTATTTCGGCTAAAATAAAAGCAGGTTTTAATTATTTATAAACCATTTTAAGGTCAAAGTTATTAGCCCCTTTAAGCTATAATATATTTCGATAGTCTACAGAACAAACCATCATTATACAATAACTTGCCTAATTACCCTAACCTGCCTAGTTAACCTAATTAACCTAGTTAAGCCTTTAAATGTCACTTTAAGCTGTATAGAAGTGTCTTGAAAAATATCTAGTAAAATATTATTCACTGTCATCATGGCAAAGATAAAATAAATCAGCTATTAGACAATAGTTATTAAAACTATTATGCTTAGAAATGTGTTGAAAAAAATCTTCTCTCCATTAAACAGAAATTGGGGGGAAAATAAACAGGGGGGCTAATAATTCAGGGGGGGTTAATAATTCTGACTTCAACTGTGTGTGTGTATATATATATATACATACAGTGTTTCCTCTAGGATTTTTTTCAGCTTTTGCGGCATGCCTTTTGATCTACCAACTACCTTTGCCGTTATTTCAATGACAAATGTGACGCAGTTCTACAAGTTGAGATTTGTGTAATACGAGCATGCAGATCTTTTTGCTTGCGCTAGGATTTCCTCTGTTCGTGAACAAAACTTCTTGCACGCCCTCAAATATATGCTGCTCAAGTGCAATTTATCTCGTTTACGTAGTGAAGTTGTCTCCCACCTTTATTAGATTTGCAAGGAATATTTATGAATGTCTCCAATAGACCTACAGAGCGGCATTATTGCATCCTGAGGTAAAGTGAAACGGCTATAAACTCCAGCAAGATAAAGTCTTTGTTTGTTGTATGCAGAACCATAGACCTTTATCTATAAATAAAGTATAATTATGGGAACTGTGTTCATCTTAACTGAAAGCTATACGTCGTGTTTGCTGGTCTCCCGCATCACGCACCTGTCAGTCAGTCAGTCAGCATGTCACCTTAAAGGGTTAAACAAATAACGCACAGCACTACTACGGTTACAGAAAAGTTTGCGCTGTTATTATTCACTCTTCTTTTAATACGTTTTGGTGCGATTATAACCCGCTATTTTAAAAAAACGACGATGTTTTAAATGAGAAGCTGTAATGTAGCCGTGGCCGGATGAATTTTGGCGTGTAGCGGAAACCTTGTGTATATATATATATATATATATATATATATATATATATATATATATATATATATATATATATATATATATATATATATATTAGCTGTGTGAACCTGCACTGGTCTCATGGTTCGGTTACGAATCGGTTAGCAATTCGATATCTCGGTGCATCACCGTGCATTGACATTGCTTTTATATTTGTATATTATTTGTAATACAATTTTGTCCTTTAATACAAGCAGTCAGATATGTGAACAATACCTTTAAAAACTCAAGTACAGGCACAGAGCAACAGGAGCATTCATAGCAAATAAACAATTATAAATATCCCGCTAGCTTTCTGAGCCTTGTTAAGCGAGTTCTTACACCCCTATGATTGGTCACACGCTCAACAGAAAGGGCTGCAATTGTTCTAATGCTCTGGGGCTGTTCACCGACTGATAAACATTGATAATCGGCATCGGCGATCACAGATGATCCATGATAGACGCGGTGGAGAAAAAAAAGTGAAAGACTGTCCAGCAAACACACACACACAGTGAAATGTGCACAGTTTCTGCGTTTTTAAGTAGTTGGAGTGTTTTAATTACTTGACGCTCGCCTACCTCGCCATAGTAAGCTACCACGACATAGATTATATAAATGACATCAGTACACAATAACCGGCTATCATTATTACTGAACTGATACCGAATTGTCCGTATCTGCATTGCGGTGCACTAAAGAAACAATTAATTTTGACACCCCTAATATATATATATACAGTGCCAAACATACCAACCTTTTTTTTTTTTTTTACTTACAATGGACCATGAAACTCTTTTGGCAGTACTACTATTACTCCAGTAACTAATCATATTTACAGTGTTTTTAGTTCATCATTGCTGAAAAAACAAAACAATAAACTGAATAAAATCAAACGTATTAATGGATTTGTTAACTTTTTTTCTCTTAAGTCTCTTTAAATAGTAAACAAATTCATTTTATTGACTGAAAGCCAGACAGTCAGTCCAGCTCTCTCTCTCTCTCTCTCTCTCTCTCTCTCTCTCTCTCTCTCTCTCTCTCTCTCTCTCTCTCTCTCTCTCTCTCTCATTTTTTACACACATTCTGATTACCCATCATCCTCAGACAGGGCTCTTGACTCTTGACTTGATGCGCGCACAGTTGCTAAAACACTAATATATATGGAAAAAACTTGAACATAACAGGGGGTAACTATAATTAATATTTATTATTTATTGTAAATGAAATTCCTTTTTATTTGAAATTGCTTTTTATTTAATCTTATTTTCTTATTATGTATCTGGTGATGCCAGTTCTTTATTAAAAAGTGTCCAAAAAAGCTCTGTTGCTTTCACTTTAAGTATATAAACAGAGAATCTCTCTCAAACTCTCTCACTTTCATTTTAGGCAAAAAAAAAGTGTTTATGAGAATAAACACCAAGATGGCAATTTTAACTTATAAGCGTGCATTTGGCAGCAATGCACTGTGAAAGTGAACTAAATTCAGCCCTCTCGTACTGTTTGAGAAACGGGTTTCCCTCTGTGAAACAGCTCACTGAAAACAGCTGTCAGTTCATTTAAACACCTCACGATGCTTGTGAACTCTGGGCAGATGTGACCCACTGTTAAGAAAACCCCATCCTGAAGCATGAAAATCATTCATGGACATATACTCAAATGAGAAGCTGAATTGTCTCGAATACTGTTCTTTTGGGTTGTTCACTCATATCACTGTGTTTTCATGATTTTGCTGGTCTGTTAATGATTGTATGATGTTTATCAGTTATCCATTAACTCATGACATGAATCTGTGTCTTTTCTCTTTCGGGTTTCAGTCTGTCTGTTTGCAGTATTACAGAGGAACAGTGTGAGATCCTCACTTCAGCTCTGAAATCAAACCCATCACACCTGAGAGAGCTGGACCTCAGTTTAAATCCAATAAAAAATGTGGGAGTGAATCTCTTATGTGACGTACTGAAGGATTCACACTGTAAACTGGAGGCACTGGGGTGAGAAACAATCACAATACAAGAATCACAATGTTTACAATGATTTCAGCAGTTTTAATCGAGACCCTTTATTCTCAATATTTTACAAAGAGCCTAAATTCACATTTGTGCTTTTTTTGTTATCTTAAGATGATTACAGACATAATTATTGTTAATGTATTCTGTATAGTAAAGCATTTGTTTTTCTGCTGTCTTATTATCTGCTCTTTTTATTTCTGTTAATGTAGGTTAAGCTGGTGTGAAATGACAGATGAAGATTGTATTGCTGTGACTTCAGCTCTGAACTCAAACCCATCACACCTGAGAGAACTGAACCTCAGTGGGAATAAACTAGGAGACTCTGGAGTGAAAAACTTTAGTGATTTACTGATGAAGCCACAGTTCAAGCTGCAGGAACTACGGTTAGTATCATTATACTGTACAAGAGTTACACTGCAATTAAGTGGGACTCTTACTATAAATCTGACAAACTTTCTCTTTGAAACAAGTGTAAAAGTGGGATCAGATTAAAAATGGAACAACAAAGATTATTCTTAGTCTTCTCCAAGGACTCAGTTGACAAGTGCACTTGCCAGTAGCCCTTGGTCTAGGGTTGGGGTGTAGGTAGCCCTACACAGGCCATTGAGGATCTCATCTACTTGGGGCATGGAATATACATTAAAAACTGAGACTTCGATCACATGAGGTCTTTTCAGAAATGAAGGGTGTTGTCGGGTTTAGAGACGATTAAAATTGGGTTTGACCAGTGGCTACGAGATGGCTCAATAACTCCTAGCACTTTTATCTGTGAAATTTCCTCTTCTTTAGCCAACCAATAGTGGAAAAACACATAGAAATAATGATATAAAAAGAATGTCTCTGAACATCCTCAAATACTCCTCTCTTGGTTTGTTCATTCATATGTTTCCATGATTTTGCTGCTCTATTAGTCATTTCTTGATGTAATTTCTCGCAAATGATCTTCACATAAATCTCAGTCATTGTCTTTCTCTTTCTGTCTTCAGCCTGTGCGGATGCAGTATTACAGAGGAACAGTGTGAGATCCTGACTTCAGCTCTGAAATCAAACCCATCACACCTGAGAGAACTGAACCTCAGTTGGAACAATATAAATAACATAGGCCTAAATCTCTTATGTGACGTACTGGAGGATTCACACTGTAAACTGGAGACACTTAGGTGAGAAACATTCACATACAAACTGTTTAATCCACATTAATGTTCACTTTATGCCCCTTATTGATTTTGAAATACAGGTGTAAAGAGCTGTAAAAGGTTTGCCATGTGGATGTTTTGGAAAACACTAATAAAGACAAAAAGTGTCAGCAAAAATCAATTCTCCTCCAACTACTTCTTAAATTTAAATAACAAAAATAAACTATAAAGTCATTTGTTATATATATATATATATATATATATATATATATATATATACATATTAGTGGTGGGCCGTTATCGGCGTTATCGTGCGTTAACGCGAGACTCTTATCGCGCGATAAAAAAATATCGATGTTAATCTATTCTTAAAGTTGGGTTGGGAGCTGGGTCTATTCTACGCAAGCTATGTTGACTTTCACCTTGATATTTTAGCGCAGATGTATACCTGACCGGTGAGCCCTCTGACAAAAGAGTGCCCTTCTGAATCAAATCAGCAGGATACCTGACTTTAAACCGCAGTTTCACTTTAACTCATGAACATTTCATATATGCCGCCGTGAGAAACTGGAGTATTAGATGCAAATAAGGAGTAAGGACTGGTGAGAGTGTTATGGAATTTAATAACGCAGGCCAAATGGAAAGAAAAAACTACCGCATTTCGCGATGTGCGTGTGCGCGGTCCTTTACTGACAGCCGCCTGTGGATCTTGTCGGAAAATATGGTGGTATTTACTTCAATAATGCCACTAATATCTGCATACTCCACGTCTTAATACCATTTCTGTTTATTTCAGTTATGACTTTAGGCGGATTAAGGTCATCAAAAACCGCTGTTTGGAGCTTATGTAGGCCTACAGTTCAAAATTCATGTTTAACTGAATAAGCAGTTAGTAAACACAAGTTCATCTTATTGAACGTCATTTATTTTCATCACCAATTATCATAGTGACACACATATTCTGAATGCCTTTGGCAGAATGCAACTGAGCCATTTTATTCTAGATTAATTCCAAGATTAATAATCTTAAAAATAATCTATGCCCACCTATAATGTAATATATATATATATATATATATATATATATATATATATATATATATATATATATATATATATATATATATATATATATATATATATATTAGTGATGCCACAATTCTCAATATAATATTGAACCGTTCGGTACGACATCCCCGGTTCAATACGTGCTTGTGAATTGCGGTTTTCTCGGTTTTACGTTTAAATAATTTATGTGCGTTTTATTTCGCCGAATTGACTGTTTGTGTGTGCCTGTAAGTCCACGAGCTGAGTTGAGGAAACTCCTCCCCGCAAGTATATATTCAATAACTATGCTTTAAAGTTAGGGGGCGCTTAACCATCAGTCCACGGCCATGGTGAGTGGAGGTGAAGAGGAAACACTACGAGGAAGCTTCTTCACCGGTGTCTTTCAAATCTCCGGTGTGGGGACATTTCGGTTTTGTCGTTGAGTATAATGCCGAGGAAGAAAAAACAGTAAGCTAAAAAATGACTGTGTGCACTGCAAGCATTGTTTTACATGTATAGCCAGGGCTTAATTTATGCCGGAACACGCCAGTTCCGGCTCCTCATTTTAACGCTCCCCATCCTCAACCACCCTCCTCCCTGTCCGCTGTTCACTTTCATTTTCTTCCGCGATTCCCCAACCCTCTTCACGTTTGTCCGCAACACCCCCACGCTCTTCACTTTCATCCTTAGTCCGTGACACCCCTCCGCCATCCAACGCCCTCTCCTGCTCTCCACTTTTGTGCGCGACACCTCTCCATCCGCGGGTAACATGCCGGATTTGTTACCCCGATCTGTTCCGGGACCTCGCACTTCACAAATTAAGCACTGCGTATAGCCTACTCAAACGGAAACACTTCGAACATGACTGCACATCTATGGTGCCATCACCCAGCAATATCACTCTCTGAAGGCAGGATAGCAAAGAAGGTAATAAAGTCAACAATACCTCGCTGAATCTTCCCAGCAAACATACCCAACTGTTTTCGAGAGACACAAGTAAATGTTTATTTGAAACGGTCAATTTATGTTTATTAACTTCACATGCATGTTTATTTTCAAAATGCAAGAATGTATGTGTTCCCCAGTTTGTACATGGGCTATCATCAGCTGTAAGATTTCAATGTTCATTTTTTTATTATACAATACACCAGGAACTAGTGTACGTTTCTTGGCTTTTAAGTAAAATAAAGGAGTATTGCAATAAATCGTTGTTATGTTTTTCTCCTATTGCCTATTGCATTAAGCATAAAATAACAAAAAACAAACAAAACAAAAAAACACGTGTCAAGCCATCAGAACCGAACCGAAAACCGTGTTAAAAAACCGAGGTATGTATTGAACCGTAGGCTAACTGTATTGTTGCATCCCTAATATATATATATATATATATATATATATATATATATATATATATATATATATATATATATATATATATATATATATACACACACACACACGCACACACACACACACACACACACACACACACACACACACACACACACACCCTTTGAACAGATTTGTTGTTCTCTAGGCGCATTACCCATCAGGTAAAACTGGTGTGTGTTTTTATAGTGCAGGGCAGCTTTAACAAGCACATTCAATCATCACATTGATTGGACTCCAGTTTTGCTGACTCTTGGCTCCTATTAATTCATGGAGAAGTCATTAGCCAAGGAGTTCACATACTTTTTCCACCTGGCACTGAGAATGTTTTCGTGTTGCGTTCAATAAAAACATGAAAACATGTCATATTTGTGTGGTATTACTTTAAGCAGACTGTGTTTTCTTTTGTTGTGTCTTAGATGTGTTAGACATTTTCTATGTAGATGCAGAAATTAAAATAATTTCAAAGGGTTGACATACGTTTTCTTTGAACTGTGTGTCTATATATGTACAGTTGGAATCAGAATTATTCAACCCCCTGATTTATTAGCCCCCCTGTTTATTTTTTTCCCCAATCTCTGTTTAACGGAGAGAAAATTTTTCCAACACATTTCTAATCATAATAGTTTTAATAACTCATTTCTAATAACTGATTTATTTTTATCTTTGCCATGATGACAGTGAATAATATTTGACTAGATATTTTTCAAGACACTTTTATACAGCTTAAAGTGACATTTAAAGGCTTAACTAGGTTCATTAGGTTAACTAGGCAGGTTAGGGTAATTAGGCAAGTTATTGTATAATGATGGTTTGTTCTGTAGAATATTGAAAAAATATATAGCTTAAAGGGGCTAATAACTTTGACCTTAAAATGGGTTTTAAAAAATTAAAAACTGCTTTTATTCTAGCCGAAATAAAACAAATAAGACTTTCTCCAGAAGAAAAAAATATTATCAGACATACTGTGAAAATTTCCTTGTTCTGTTAAACATCATTTGGGAAATATTTAAAAAAGAAAAAAAAATTCAAAGGGGGTTAAATAATTCTGATTGCAACTGTATATATGAACCCCTTCAAGAAGTTGACACTCTTGAAATTAAACCACTGAAGAAATTACTGATGTTTTCTTCCTTTTTCTTGATTTGTCTCTTTCTAGACTGTACAGCTGTGACATCTCAGATGTGTCTTCTTTAACTCAGTGTTTGACAAACACAAAAGCTCTGCAGATTTTAAAAGATCTTGATCTGAGTTTCAATCCCATTGGAGACTCAAAGCAGAAGCTCATTGATGTGATACAACAGTCAAACTGTAATCTGAGGTCAGTAAACAACACTGATATTAAAGATCTTTATTTCCTTCTAACAGTTTGCCTCAGCACAAAGTGTACTCTCAGTTTTCACTCATCAGTGTTTTCAAAAAGCGTCACAGGCTCTTCTTCGCTCACACTAACTAACAGACAAACATATGATTGTAATTTGTAATATATTTTGGAGGAAATATTGAATAATTTATTTAGAGGTTGCCCCCTAAAAATCTGATCAAAAACCACCCTGTGTATTAGAAATAACAATGTTTTAATCTTTAAATAATTGTTGAAACATTTCAAGCATCCACCTTCCAAAGATGTTGCTTTATGTTAATTTTATAAGAACAAACCCAGTTATAAAAATCCATTACGGCTGCAGTCAAGGCTTTGTTGAGTACACTATTCCCTCTTTTCCACTGAGTGGTACGTTTCAGTTTGGTACAGTACAGGATCATCTTTATCAGGCTTGTGTCTCCACTGCCAAATTGTACCCTTTTGGTATGTTTGATGTTAGACACAAAACTGCAGTCGATGTCGTTCTCACTCAACAAGAAGGTCGTACACATATCATATGAGAAGCACTTCTCACAAAACAGATGCTTTATACACATACAGGGTTTGGACAATGAACATGGTCAGGCGCTTGGTTTTAGACCACAGAAAATAATTCATTAGTATGGTGTAGGGCTTCCTTTTGTGGCCAGTACAGCCTCAATTCAATCTTGGGAATGACAGATACAAGTCCTGCACAGTGGCCACAGGGATTTTAAGCCATTCTTCTTGCAGAAAAGTGAGCAGGTTACTACGTGAAGCTGGTGAAGAAAAATATTTTCTGAGTCTCTCCTCCAAAACATCCCAAAGTGGCTTGGATCTGGATCTGGTGATTGTGCAGGCCATGGGAGATGTTCAACTTCACTTTTCTGTTCATCAAATCACTCTTTCACCAGTCTTGTGGTGTGTATTCAATCTATTTATTATCACGATATGTGTGATAATAAATTTATGAAAAAATTAATTAATTAATAAAAGCGTGAAGGCACTTTGAAATTGTAAAACATAAACCAAAAAAAGTTGTTTTTTTATCATTAAGATTCTCTCAGGATTGTTCTTTCTATTACTTAAAGAATAGTTCTATTATTGGTGTTAATCTCGTCGATTAAAATAGCTTGACACAAGCTGAAACTGACAGGTCTGTTGCATCATGTGTGTGCTCCAGATTATAATAAAATTTTATGTCAAAACTAATGTAAAGGTTTTATTAATTTATTTAATTCCCTATTTAATTCCTATCCCTCAACCCCTATGATTTGACCATCAGTCAAATACCTATAAGATTTATACATTTGAATTCCACTACGTAAATCCTGCTCACCATAAATGAGCACACCCCCTAATGAAAATCAATATTTTTATCCATTTCTCAATGGTTATCACTATTGAAAAAAAAAGAGTTTGGTCGCCTAGCATCTTTAGAAATAAAAGGATAATACATTTAAATTTAAACAAATTATTGCAAAAAATAAAATAAAGTAAAAATGCAAACTACCAAAGTTTTATTAAAATGTATATCTTTTATGTTACTCTTGATTTTTCATGCTTATTAAAATTTAATTTTGTATTTTTACATTTTTAGATTTTTTGACTGTAATATTATACTTTTCTTTTTTTAAGATTGATTATTTTGATTATATGTATTTAATGTGATTTTTTTATTATTATTATTTTTTGCTCAAAAATAATTTAAATAGAGTAACTAATTTGCACTTTGTCTCACTGAATACTGATTGTTTTTTCTTCTGGTTTAACCTTACAGATTAGACAATCAAGTGCCAAGGCCAAAAAATCAAGGCTTTGGATGTTGCATATCATAGTTTTGAGTGAAGATGAGAGGATCAAATATCATCAGGTGAGGATCCACAGAAGAGCCTTATTACTGTCTATGAAGAGAAAAAACTGAGTGATAAAAGTATAAATGAGATTCATCAGCTTGAAGAGACTCAGACTTCACTTTGAAAAAATGCAGCACGCGTGTTAGATACATGATATTGATTCTTTAATGCTGGTTTAGTTTCAAATAAATGATCATTTTGCTTTATTTAAAGAAAGAGGAAAATGTTTAAATGTCTGTCTCTGCAGATCTACAAATATAATGATATAGTAATGAATCATAATGTAGCAAATATAGTAATGTTTGGATAATGAAATCTGTTGTTTCAAAATGTGATTGTCAAGTACATCACTTAAATTTAACACTTGGTAAAGATAGTACATTACAATTTCTGTTGAAAGTGTTAACTATTTTTTTTTTTTTTTTGTAATTTGATGCATGGATGATGGAATGCAAAGGATAGCATAGTATAGCTTTTATAAGAATTATAAAAGTTCATAAGTTAAAAAAAAAAACATGATTCTTAAACACTTTCAAGGATTAGCACTGAAATTCTCACGATTCTTAGGATAGCATTGAGATTCTCACATGGACCTGAGTTTGATTCCTGGCTCGAGGTCCTTTGCCCGTCTTTCATCTCTCTTTGCTTCTCTCACTTTCCTGTCTGCGATCTCTACAAAAAAAAAAATCACCATCTTCTGAAAAGGGTCCATTAGTTTCAGGGCTTGTTATCTGTCAGTAACATTCCTTGTAAGGTCTGAATCAAATACTCCAGACAACCATTCTTTCAACAGAAATGAAACACCATCGAATTGGTCAAAAACACTTTTGTATATTATATTCATCATAGAAGAACTGTTCATCAGAAAATACTTCAACCTGTTCACTTGAATGTGTTGTTAAATGTAGAAAATGTAAAGGATCAAGCCTACCATTTTTATTTTACAAATTTATTTAAAAAAAAATTCCGATTGAATAGATTTTTTTTTTTTAAACAAAAAATTGATTATCTTAACTTTCACTTTGGTTAGCAGAGCTTGACCATCAGGAAAGAATATTTAATCCCTTTGTGATTAAATATTAAATGTTTTTTACTTTTGTTTTTTAAATCACAGGTGAAAAATTTAGATCGAAATCAAAAATTTTGCCTTCTGGAAAAAAACATAATTAAATAAACTGGAGCTTTTCTCACAGGAATATTATTAATGGATTTAGCTTGGCATCTTTTCAAATCAAGCTAACTTTTGTTAATTGAAACAAAAACCTGATGGACTGAAAAAAAAAGGGAAATTTGATTGCTCTTTTTTTTTTTTCTTCTTCTTTTTTAAAATGCTGTTCAGCTGTGTCATTAGACACAATAATTATTATATTATTATTAGCAGTACACTGTAAAAAATGGCCGTAATTTCAATGGTAAAAAACTGTAAAAATGCTACAGTACAAATCCGTAACCTGGTTAACAGTATGTTTCCTTAATATATACGGCGAATAACCGTAAATGGACTTTCCCAGAATTCCCTGCATGGCACATTACTTTTTATGCTTTTGTTGACATTACTATGGATCTTTTTAGTTGTTTTTCCCATCAGTAATGTATATTAGTGAGTTATGTTTCATCTAATGTTGATAAACAATGTTTATTTCATGACTTTAATTTTATGCGTGTTACCATACTGGTGTTTAGTAGCTGTGTGAATGACACTGAGCACCATCTTTACACTGATACACTTTTCTGATTGTGGGTAAAGTTGTTTGAGATGAGCATTGGTTCGTTGTGTCTGAACTTTCTCATCACCACCTGCATATGGCTGTGTTATCATGTCTATCTGTGTAACAAAAGATGTGTACTGTAGATGTTGCTAATTTAAAATACAGACATATTACCTCTAAAAATTAATAAAATACGGTAGTTTACTGTAAAATGAGAATTTACTTTTACGGTTTGTACCGTATTTTTTACGGTTAAATACCGGCAACCACAGCTGCCGGTTTTTTACCGTAAATTTTACGGATTTATTTTTTACAGTGTAGTAAAAGTGTTTTATTATTATTATCATTATTATTATTATTTTGGGGGTTATTATTTAGACCTTTATAGAAAAATAATTGTCTGCATGTGTAAAATTGTGTTAATAAATGTACATTTTTAAAGAAATGTTCATTTTTATAAAAAAGTTTTATATATTTAAATTCTTTAGGCAATTAAAAAATGCAAGTGTGATAATTGTAAGTGTAAAGTGTAATAATTATAAATTTGCATTGCGTACTTTCATGATTGCGTAACCCATGATATTTAGTATTTTTGCTCTATTTGTTTAATCATTGTGTTCATTCTTTTCTCGCATTAAATTGAAAGTGATGATCTGCGAAATTGAGAATTGTAATTAATGTTGACCTGAAACTTTTATACTTTTTCTTATTGTTTTACTTAATTTACAGTGTTTGTGTAGTGTTTGTCTACTCTGGATGCGTTTGTTAACTTTTAAAATATTTTATTTTATAATTTTCCACAACTTTTTTATTAAAAAGTTCATTTTTAGTCATTCACACCAAATCAATCAAATTAGCAAAGATTATCAACAAGATTACATTCTGTAACAGTATTTGTTCAGCATACTTCAAACTATGTTAGTGCATAATTAAAAACATGTCTTCTAATTCACATTGTTTTTCTTGCTGACCGTATACAGAGAAATTAACTTTTCTACTAAGGACCAACATTTGCCACATCATGAAACTGATTTCCATGGGCATTTACCTTTCTAAGTCTGTAAAATGTTTTGTAATTATTAATTAACCTGTTATTGTATTATCTGCATTGACTTTTATGTGAAATATTTACATGTTATGCACTAAATTTATAATCCACTTTCAGCAGAGAAGAATTAAATATGGATTTAATTAAATTTTCTTCACTTTACTGTCATCTGTTCTATAGAATGACTATCAAAGTACAACATTGTTCACACCTTTTTTATTGTCCACAAGTGGAAATTTATCTTTGGCTTCACCACACATCCACATCAGCGTTCACATTACACATATCACAGAAAAACAGGCAACACAAATACATTCAATGTCATCACATAAATTAAAAAACTCAGTTAAACCCTTTTTATACTTAAAACCCAGTATTTAAAATTCTAATGGCAGTCGGCACAAAGGACATTTGATGCATGTTTTTCTACTTGAGGTTGCCTAAAATGTCTTTTTAATGACAAGAGCTGAAATTTTATATTTAAGGGATGGGAACAATCTTCAGTATTGATGTGCTTTGTTTAATTATCATTAAATACATTTCATTTGGATGTCTTTGTGTTTTACCTACAATTGCACTAGCAATTTTTACCACTCTACATAGTTTTTGCTTTTCCTTATTGGGATTGGGATCAAGCAGTCATGTTAAAATTTACAACACTTTCAACCAAATTCTTGTATACCATCTCCAGAATATCTTGACTCACACTAAATTGTTGTAACCTCCCAACGAGATATAATCTCTGCATTGCTTTTTTAAAAATACACTCTACAATTCCAGCAAATGTCAATCCACTATCAATAAATGTTCCTGAATATTTAAAACATCCATTCATTGCTGATAAATAGTGCTAATGTTGTTTTGAAGTCATTCTACACTCCCAAATATTCAATGTAATGTGGTAAACAACATGGAAGCCATTAAAATGAAGGAATGTGAGAATATAAGTTAATACACATTTCAACACTGATAGCTGTTGAGCTGAATATATCATAGCAAATGAAATTGACAGTAAATGAGACCACATGGTGCTTGTAACCAAAACCTGAAACGTGTTATAATGCTGAATAATAATGTGAGAGAGACTTTATCAATATAATATTTGCTAGACTGTAAAATGCAGAAATAAAATGTAAATATTTATTCTACAATGATAAAAACTAAAATCAGCTGTAAATAACAGATTAGCGCTATTTTGTCTTCTAACGTAACATCCATGTTACATCATGTTTTTTTTTTATTATTAACTATTTATAATTATCTAAAACTTAAATGACACTTATCAAAAGGCAAACATCTAGAAAGAGAAACATCTAGAAAGAGATACAAAATACAAATAGAACAGAAAAAAATCTTATGGTTTAGTTATGAGTTTTGCATTAAAAATGAATACCATAATGTTTCTAATTCGAGGTCATGTTTGGTTATCATTTTTTTTTTTATTCGTCTGTCATGATCCAACTAATCTTTCAGAATACAAAAAATGTCTAGATGGAGGTGAATGGAGAAAATTGTGCAGTATAATCGGTCGTTGTTAAGGAGGAGAGAATTGTAACGACAGGATGCGCAAGAGCTCTGTTTTAGTTTGAGATCTGCCCCCTCCTCTCAGTGTGTTGTTGTTCACACTGCTGTCCAGTTGAAGGCGCTAATGAGCCAAAACTGCTCTGATGAATTTCCATTTTAGATGAAAGCTAGCAATCGTGAAGGATCTCAAGTGTGTTTGATCTGTGCCAAAGTTGTTTCAAAGCTTTCTGGATTTTGTTTCTGCTGCACAAGACCGTCTGTTCGACAGTAAGTAACTTTAAGCTTGAATAATCATGCAGTAGTGTTATTTCTTTTGAAATTTTGGAAGGCATTTCATATGAGTTTGTGGTATAAAGACCGCGGAAGTATAACAGTCAAGTAAAACACGCTTGAAGAAAAAAACGCTTGAAGACAAACCATTTGGTGGGATATAACATGATGCTAAGCCACTCATGCCAGATATTTATTTCCATTGTTTTCCTTCTAAGGATGTCTGTTTGCAAAAAGGTGAAAGCGAAAGTATACTGTGCCTACTCCTTTTGGTTAGTGACGTCACTTATTACTTTTTTTAAAAAACTCAACATGTGTTTGTAGTTGTAATTATTGCCTTCTGTCTCCTCCCGAAGTATGATGATCTTCATCTTATTGTCATGTTCAGTCCATGATGATCATCTGATTGTCTTCAGTGACACAAAGATACCAGTGTTGAGCTGTTGATATGCAGATGTCAGAGGAGCGAGGAAAGATGAGTCTCTCACAGAAACACAGGTGAGTCTGTGGTGGTTTTGTGATTGACTAAATCATCGAAATCTACTGAGGTTTTAGGCTTGTCCTGTAGAAAATAAATCTCTTTCCACAACTAGGTTTTTCTAAATATGTTGGTTATTTATCATATATGTAAAGCAAAAATAAATGAAATAGGAAGAGAGATCTTGTTATATTCTTCAATTGTTACACATCATTTCCACACTAAATCTTGTCACATGGTCTGAAGTACCCGTAGTCACTTTTCTCTGTTTTTTGTGTCATCAGTGTAAGATCAGGTTCGTGTGTATCCAGCTCTGTGTCTGTGAAGAGTGATGATTCAAAAAAAGAAGATCACCCAAACTTCAGTAAAGAAACACTGTTAAGGTATTTCTCAATAAAATGTTCATTATCTGATTTCTACACTCTTACGTATATGATAAAACCTGACTTAATAAATCCCAGAAAACAATGTTTGATGACCATAAAGGTACAGTAAGCAATTTTTGACAATGTTAAAAGCACCAAAACAAAGATGCCCGTAACACAACAGGACCTGCTCCTTTTTTGATATTTGCACTTGACTAGACACACACCCACTATTGCTGATTGGCTGTAAGTGTGTTTTCAGACTCGGTTCAACACTGGGGTCAAAAGTGACATTTATTTTTCTATAACTTTCTATAACTTTTTTATCAGGCATAAAATATTAAAAGAAATCATGTTTGGGTTATATTTTACTGTGACCCCTTTAATTGTAGAGAAATGTGGTGCCAGATCTCAAACGTGAACAGTTTGAACAGCCAGTGCTTTTTTTTTTTTTAAATGTAATATTTTCCATATGCATGGGAATGTAGTGATTAATTTTATTTGTTTACAGTCTTCAAAATGAGACTTCAGCCTCAAACATCCAGACTCAGAAAAGCAAGAATTTTAAAGACAATCTTCAGAGGATCTTCCAGGTATGTTAAAAACACCTACAAGTGTTTATTATTTGTCTCATAGTCAACAAACAAAGTGCAAATGTAAGTTTTCGGGAATCAGTGGCTTTATTCACACACACAACTTTCGGTTTGCCATTAACGGAGGCTTCATTGCAGCTTTTGGCAAAAGTGAAGTGGCAGCAAACACATTTTCATCACAGTGTTTGGAGGAGTTCTTGAGGACTTAACTGTGAAAGAGATGTATGACCATCTCAGATTCTGTCAGACTCACACAAAACGTTCTCAACATTCAGCCTGACTCATTTTCTTGAGTAAAAAATGAAAGTGAAGAGTTTTATCTGCTTAAAAAATAGAGGATGTTTGCCTTTAGCAGCTATATGGTATAACTACATATTTCATAATTGTGTTCTTAACTTTTACAAAAAAAGTCATTTCCTGTTGTTTCAAATGTAAAAACATATTCATAACACTTTTCATGAAACATCAAATTTCATGCTTTTGTTGGCACCAATAGCCTAATGGTGAAGTGCCCCAACATTTAACACTGAGGTGCTCATGGCGGCTAAGTTTGATTCCTGACTTGAGGTTCTTTGCCGATCAATCCCCTCTTTCTCTGCTCCCCATGTATTTCTGTCTCCACTCCACTGTCATACTGTATCTTATAAAGGTGAAAAACCTAAATCATAAAAAGAAATCATGCTTTTGAGGTAATATTAAACTGTGATTTGTTGAAAACTACAATTGAATAATAACTTATTCAATTGAATTGAATAACTGAACATCAGAGTATGCTTGTTTTGATTATGGTTTTATTATCTTCTGGTAATATTAATTTTACTATGAAAATAACTGCACACATGCTAATATAAATAATTTTTTAAATAAAAAATTGTAAATTAAGCTTTAACATAATTTGCTGTTTTAAATGAAATAAAATATATAGATATTATAGTGGCACATTATTGCTCCAGAATATTGTGAATGCTTGTGCTTTTGTTGCCCTATTTTTTAAAGTTTGTTGTAATAGGAAGAAAACATTCACAACATTTACACTTTCTGGCATGTGGGGTAGACTTGTTTTAATTTTATTTGTTTTTCTTGTTGTTTTGTAGGATCTTGAGAACCAAATAAAAAAATTTCTAAAGAACGAGCTAGAAAAGTTTAAGAAAATATTAAATGAAGAAAACACACAATACTTTGTAAAGGACTTTAATGAGAACAAAAACAGCATAAAAGAAGCAGCTCTTGATCTCACGCTCTACTTCCTGAGAGAAATAAAGCAAGATGAAGCTGCTGATACTTTAGAAGGTGACCAACATCTCAACCAATATCTATTAGATTTTTACTTAAAAATTATAGAAATAATTAAGCCTAAAATCTATTTTTGTTCCTATAACACAGTTATATCAGTTTTGTTTTTATGTTTAGATGAGCTGATCTTCATTCATCAGCTGAAATGTGGCCTACAGAAGAAGTATCAGTGTGTGTTTGAAGGAATTGCACAGCAAGGAGACTCCACACTCCTGAAGAACATCTACACAGATCTCTATATCACTCAGGGTGGCAGTGAACAGGTCAATACTGAACATGAGGTCAGACAGATTGAAGTTGCTTCCAGACGTCATGAAGCACAAGAGATACAGGTTGAATGCAGAAATTTGTTTGAAGCGTCTGAACAAGACAAGCAGATCAGAACTGTACTGACAAAAGGAGTCGCTGGCATCGGGAAATCAGTCTCTGTGCAAAAGTTTGTTCTGGATTGGGCTGAAGGAAAAGAAAATCAGGAGATCAACTTCATATTTCCTCTTCCATTCAGAGAGATGAACTTAAAGGAGAAAGAAAAACTCAGTTTGATGGACCTTATAACTCAGTTTTTCCCAGTGACAAAAGGACTGAACCTTACAAGAAGGAATCGATTCAAAGTCCTGTTCATCCTTGATGGATTGGATGAATGTCGTCTTCCTCTAAACTTTGCTGGTAATGAGACGTGTCATGATGTTTCGTCACCAGCCTCTCTGGATGTTCTCCTGACTAACCTCATCAAAGGAAATCTGCTTCCTTCTGCTCTCATCTGGATCACCAGCAGACCAGCAGCTGCCAGTAAGATTCCTCCTGACTGTATAGAGCGGCTGACAGAGATACGAGGATTCAATGATGCACAAAAGGAGGAGTACTTCAGAAAAAGACTGACAGATGAGAATCAGGCCAAAGAAATCATTGATCATGTTAAACAATCAAAGAGTCTCTTCATCATGTGCCACATCCCAGTCTTCTGCTGGATTTCAGCCACTGTTCTCCAGAACATTTTACAGGAGAAGAGAAATAATGATGTGAAAAACAATCAGACTGATGGCACCTCCAAAACACTGCAGGAATCAAACACTGAAGACACTCCCAAGACTCTGACACAAATGTACACACACTTTCTGCGCTTTCAGATCCAGCAGAGCCGACGAAAGTATGATGGAGAATACACACCAGATGTGTCCTGGGATAAAGACGCCATCCTTTCACTGGGGAAACTGGCATTTGATAATCTGTTAAGAAACAACCTGATCTTCTATGACACAGACCTGGAAGCCTGTGGTATTGACGTCTATAAGGCCTCAGTTTACTCAGGCATGTGTACCCAGATCTTTAAGGAGGAAACAGGGATTGTTCTTGGTACAATGTACTGCTTTGTTCACTTGAGCATTCAAGAGTTTATTGCAGCCCTTTATGCACATCTGATTCTGAACATCAACAAGAGAAGTGTGTTTGATCAAGACTCTAAAAATAAGTCCATGATTGATTTGCTGAAGACTGCAGTGGACAAGGCACTTGAGAGTGACAATGGACACCTGGACCTTTTCCTTCGATTCCTTCTCGGTCTCTATCTCCAGTCCAATCGGCGACTCTTACGAGGTCTGTTGACACAGCGAGACCACAATAACTGGAGCATTTGGATAATACTTCAGTACTTCATTAGAACAGTAGATCAGCAGCAAGAGCACAATGACCAGAGCAAAGAGGAAATAGTTCAGTACATCAAGCAGAAGTTTGAAGCGAATCTTTCTCCAGAGAGATCCATCAATCTGTTCTACTGTCTGAATGAACTGAATGACCAAACTCTGGTGAAAGAGATTCAGACTCACCTTAGCACAGGAAGTCTCTCATCTGCTGATCTTTCACCTGCCCAGTGGTCTGCTTTGGCCTTTGTGTTGTTGACATCAAAGGAGGAGATGAAGAAGTTTGAGCTTCAGAAATTCAAGAAGTCGAACGAGTGTCTCATCAGATTAGAAGCAGTTGTCAAATCCTGCAAAAGAGCTCTGTAAGCCAGTCAATATAAATGAAAATGTGTTATATTTTTATATTTGTGCCACCTAATTCTGTGGTTATTTTTTTCTTGTAGGTTAAATGATTGTAAGTTAACAGACAGAAGCTGTTCAGCTCTGGCTGCAGTTCTCAGATCAGAAAACAATCTGAAAGAGCTGAACATGAGCAATAACAATCTGCAGGATTCAGGAGTGAAGCTGCTCTGCTCTGGGCTGAAGGACATTAAGTGCGAGTTAGAAATACTGAGGTAAATTGTGTGATTATTGACATTTTAATTTTAAACTTGACCTCACACTACAATGAAGATTCTAATATTCTTAAAATGCAGTATGTACTGTTTTTATATGGCAGTACATTATAAGAATAGTAAATCAGGATCATTTTTCTGAAATGTGGACAGTATGCTGAGCAAAACCAAGCAAATGTTGCAAAATGTTTAAAATTGACACAGATTTTCTGCATATTTTCGACAGTCAGGCCAGTTCAAATTCCTGCCGTGCCACAGAGCGCCATCTGCACAGTTTTACATTAAAAAACATTATAGTATTTGCGAATAGAATGTGCTTGCCTAATGTTCAATGCCTCAAGTTGTTAGGTTAATAATCTGGTCTGTGATCCACGTCATGTGACATTAACGAAACATGCATTCAAAGTTGGTTTGAGTTGTACCACCTGAGTTGTATCGCTTGATAAAGTTCTACATTCTGTATTCTATAAATTCTATTATATATGCATCCTGTTGTCACACACATACGGTAAACATGCATGCTCTGCATCATGTCCATCAACATATTCAAATAGCTGTCAAACAACACGGATGGTTTATTTTCAAACAGTTGGTTTCATCACAACTGGATCTTCAACTGAATGTAACTTTGTCTTTTTGTGCTTGAACTAGGAAACTCCAGTATTACTTGAGGATTTAAAACCGTAGAATAAAAATAGATGAGAACTAAAACGTTCACTCACCTTTAAGAACATTTAAAATCACATCAAACCACTGATTAGCCCACTGATTTCATTAGTTATAGACTAGTTACATTTACTTTTGCTCTCTGGACCACAAATATTTATCAAGTTTTTTGTCAGTTATGAGACTTCTTTTTCAACACTTTAGATCAGTCACAGACAGACAGACAGAGATTGTCTGTGCATATTATGGCACCGGCATATCTAATAGCTCATAGTAACTTGTTATCGTACTCTTTCCAATTATTTTTATCATATTTGTGAGCTGCTTAATCTCCATAAGCTCCCTAGTGAAGCACGTGTCAGTGTTCTTGAGATTACACTGCTAAATGAAGTGTCTGGCAATCACTGAGTTACTGCTAATGTTTGAGGGAAGTAAATTTATTTCGAACTGATCAAACCTGATTGCATCTACCTGTGTGTTAAATTATTTCATTGCACAGGTTTCTGCCAATTTAACAGACTATGGAATAAACAAAGTGTATTAATAGCCGTACGCTGTATTCTCATTGCTGCTTCACTCATCAACTTCACATCTTGCTTTAATATGGTTCAGTTGTGAATCTCCATTGTTGATGTTTATTTTTGTCTCAGTAAGTGTGACCTATCATCATTTTTTATTTTATTAAATTTTATTTTTGATTATTAAAATTTATTCATCACTTTCCTCTAGTCTTTCAGACTGCAGTATCAGTGAAGAAGGTTATAAAGCTCTGGCTTCAGCTCTGAGATCAAACACTTCACACCTGATAGAGCTGGATCTCAGAGGAAATGATCCTGGACAATCAGGAGTGAAGGAGCTCACTGAGTTACTGCAGGATCCACACTGTACACTGAAGACACTGAGGTGAGACTGAAGGAAATAATAAAGTTAGATGTGGGATATAAAAACAGAATTGTATTTTAGTTGCACAAAATTGTGACACAATAAATGGTTTAATTCATCAGGAGCTTGAACGATCAGTTTGTGTTTTGATATAGAAAGGCAAGTTATAATCATGTTAATGTCATGAGTCAGGTTTGATCTAATCATTTTCTGTTCACGGCAGCTGTGCCTTCCTTACAATTAGCATTGGCGCACATGCATTGCTCACCTGTTTCTATTTTGGATCTGATCCACCTCTCTACTTATACCTGTCCTCTTGTATGACTCTTTGTCAGATTATTGTGTTCATTAAGGTTACGGACACGCTCTCTAAACAATAATAACCACTTTCTCTCCAGTCTAGTCCAGTTATTTGTTGTTACTTATTGTTATGTTGCTTACCTGTGGTCTGCGCAGTCTCCTTGCTTTTGAGACCCAGCCCCTCACCTGCGCTCGCCAGCTTCAGCCCTCGCTCCGCTCCGAGGGAGCCGAGGTGGATCATCCGTACCCTTTTCCCAGCCTGCGTTCTCCCACGGGTGGTCGAGGAACGGCAGCTGCCTTTGTTCATCCTTATATTAAATAAACTCTTTATTTTGACCAGCAAACCTCTCTGTTTTTCTGTCCGAGCCTGACAGAATAATCTGACCAAACCTCCCGGTATGGAACCGCCAACGGAGTCCCCCTTACTCTCCATCGCGAAGATGCATGGTATTATGCTGGGTCGGCATGAGCAGGAGCTGGTAGCCGCAAACCACGCCGTTGGGAGCTTATCTGCTCGGGTCATCATGCTCACCGCCCAGCTGCGGGGTCTACGTTGCGGTACCACCCCGGCATCTGCTTTTCACCATCCTCCAGAACCGCGGATCAACAATCCCCCGCACTACTCCGGTCAGTCCACTGAATGTCGGGCCTTCTTGATTCAGTGCGAGGTGGTTTTATCCCTCCAGCCCAACACCTACTCTAATGATCGCGCCAGAGTGGCGTTTGTAATTTCCCTGCTAACCGGGCGAGCCAGAGACTGGGGAGCGGCTCTATGGGAGGCCAATTCTGATTGTTGTAATCACTTCCCCAGTTTCAAGCAGGAGATGATAAAGGTGTTCGACCGCTCAGTTTATGGACGTGAGGCTTCGCGTCGCCTCTCCACTCTTTGCCAGGGAGGAAGATCTGCAGCGGACTATGCTATCGAGTTCCGCACTCTGGCTGCCACCTGCGACTGGAACGAGCCCGCTCTCACAGCCCGTTTTCTGGAAGGCCTCAACGCTGAAGTTAAGGACGAGTTGCTGGTTCATGATCTTCCCACTCTGTTCGATCCTCTGGTTGAACTGGCCAAAGACAATAAGATACCTTTACAGACACTCGACCCTCCTCTCACCATGTACTCTCTCGACGGACAACCTCTCACCAGGATCGACTTTGTCACTCTTCCTGTGAGTCTCACCGTCTCTGGCAATCACAAAGAGACAATCACATTTAAGTTGTTTCGCTCTCCTTTCACTCCCTTAGTTCTGGGTCATCCTTGGTGATTCAACATAACCCCCACATAGACTGGTCCAAGGGGACAATTTTATCATGGAGTGTTCCTTGTCATGTCAAATGCCTCGTTTCTGCTGTACCTGCTGTGTCTTCTGTTTCTGTGTTACAGGAGTAGCCCGGAGATCTATCCGGTGTTCCAGAGGAGTACCACGATCTGCGATCGGGGTTTAGCCATTCCCGGGCCGCTTCTCTCCCTCCGCATCGTCCGTATGACTGCAGCATTGATCTCATTCCGGGGAGTTCCCCGCCCCGCGGTAAGCTCTATTCTTTATCCGCTCCCGAACGCAAGGCACTCGAGACGTATCTTACCGAATCACTCGCGGCGGGAACCATCGTTCCGTCCACCTCTCCGGCTGGAGCAGGGTTTTTCTTCGTAAAGAAGAAAGACGGATCCTTGCGCCCCTGCATAGATTATAGAGGGTTAAATAGCATTACCATCAAGAACCGCTACCCATTACCTCTCATGGCATCAGCCTTCGATGTCCTGCAGGGCGCAAAGATTTTCACCAAATTGGATTTACGTAACGCTTATCACTTAGTCCGGATCAAACAAGGGCACGAGTGGAAGACGGGGTTCAATACCCCGCTCGGCCACTTTGAATATAGGGTTCTTCCCTTCGGCCTAGTTAACGCTCCGTCCGTATTCCAAGCTCTGGTTAACGATGTTCTTCGGGACATGCTAAATATCTTTGTATTCGTTTACCTATTCAATTCAATTCAATTCATCTTTATTTGTATAGCGCTTATACAATGTAGATTGTGTCAAAGCAGCTTCACATGGAAGATTATAGTGAATTGAAACCGTGTCAGTTCAGTTTTAAGAGATTAAGTTCAGTTCAGTTCAGTGTGGGTTAATAATCACTACTGAGAGTCCAAACACTGAGGAGCAAATCCATCGATGCGCAGCTCTACAGATCCCGAACCATGCAAGCCAGTGGCGACAGCGGCGAGGAAAAAAAACTTCACCAATTGGCGAAAGCGAAGATTTAAAAAAAACCTCGAGAGAAACCTGGCTCAGTTGGGCACGACCATTTCCCCTATGGCCAAACGTCTTGTGCAGAGCTGCAGTCTAGGCGCAGCACGGTGGACCTCGGCGAAGACTCGTCTGTCCTTGGAGCATCACAGGAATCAGTCTCATGCTCTCACTCCACGATGACTACCACAGCAGGATACAGCCTGGTCCAGAATACCTTGGGATCATCTCGTCGCTGGTCTTGGATCGCATCAGTGGCGCTGCATAGTCTGAGGGCCTCAAGATGAGTACCCCCAGGTGGAAATACAGAATAAGGAGAATAATTAGCGTAGCTGCTGTTCATAGTGTATAAAAACAAGAAGCAAAATGCTGCGTGGGGCACATCATGCGTCAAACCGCTATGTAATGCATTGAGTGTATGCTTTGCTAAAAAGATAGGTCTTTAATCTAGTTTTGAAGAGCGAGAGTGTGTCTGAGCCTCGGACATTATCAGGAAGGCTATTCCAGAGTTTAGGGGCTATAAATGAGAAGGCTCGACCTCCTTTACTCGACTTAGATATTCTAGGTACTACCAGAAGCCCTGAGTTTTGAGATCGTAAAGAGCGGGTTGGATTGTAGCGAGACAGGAGGTTGGTTAGATAAGCAGGAGCTAGATTATTTAAAGCTTTATAGGTAAGGAGTAATATTTTAAATTCAATACGAAACTTAACAGGCAGCCAGTGTAAGGAGGATAAAATTGGGGTGATATGATCATATTTTCTAGATCTGGTAAGAACTCTGGCAGCTGCATTTTGCACTAGCTGAAGTTTGTTAATAGAGGATGCTGGGCAGCCAGCAAACAAAGCATTACAGTAGTCCAACCTAGAAGTCATGAAAGCATGAACTAGCTTTTCTGCATCTGATATGAATAGCATACTTCGCAATTTAGCGATATTTCTCAGATGGAAGAAAGCAGTTTTTGTGACATGGGATATATGATTTTTGAAAGTTAAACTGCTGTCTAATATGACACCCAGATCTTTTATAGTAGAGCTAATGCTAACTTTGTATCCCTCTAGTTGCAGGTCGAGTTGTGAGAACCGCTGTGTACAGGATTTAGGCCCAATAAGTAATAATGCTGTTTTTTCTGAGTTTAAGAGAAGAAAATTGTTGGTCATCCAGTCTTTGACATCTTTGATACACTCGGTTAGCTTTGACAGTTCGCACATCTCATCAGGTTTAGTTGAAATATATAATTGAGTATCATCTGCATAGCAGTGAAAGCTGATCCCGTGTTTTCTAGACTATATCCTAATCTTCTCCCCTAATCTCTCCGTTCATGTCCAGCACGTCCGTCGCGTCCTACAGCGCCTGCTAGAGAACCGCCTTTTTGTTAAGGCCGAGAAATGTGAATTTCATGCCAAATCAGTCACCTTCTTGGGGTCCGTAATCTCGGCAGAAGGGGTCAGTATGGATCCGTCTAAGGTCCGTGCGGTAATAGAATGGCCCGTGCCCGATTCCCGAACAGCGTTACAGCGATTCCTTGGTTTCGCTAATTTCTATCGCCGTTTCATCCGAAACTTTAGTCAAGTTGCCTCTCCGTTAACCGCTTTAACTTCCACTAAGTCCCAGTTCTCGTGGAACCCGGCGGCCCAAGCTGCTTTCGAACGCCTGAAGGAGCTATTCTCCTCCGCTCCCATCCTCGTAAACCCCGACCCCTCACGACAATTTATCCTCGAAGTAGACGCGTCTAGCGTAGGGGTTGGAGCTGTACTCTCGCAACGGGCAGAGGATGATCGAGTTCATCCGTGTGCCTTTTTCTCCCATCGCCTTTCCCCCGCTGAGCGCAATTATGACGTAGGAGACCGCGACCTCCTTGCAGTTCGCTTGGCCATCGGAGAATGGCGACAATGGTTAGAGGGATCATCCGCACCATTCGTAGTGTGGACCGACCACCGAAATTTGACCTACATTCGATCTGCCAAACGACTCAATGCCAGACAAGCGCGATGGGCTCTTTTCTTTAGCCGCTTTGATTTCACCATCTCTTATAGACCCGGTAGTAAGAACGTTAAACCGGACGCACTATCTCGTCAATTTATTACCACCGAAGACGAGCAACCTACCGAAACCATTCTCCCCGAAGGGAGAGTAATAGGAGCGGTTATTTGGAACATAGAGCGCCAGGTCAAAAAGGCATTAACTCGCGCGGTTATTCCTCACGACTGTCCGGAGGGAAGATTGTTCGTTTCCAAATCCGTACGCCCTGCGGTCCTGCGTTGGACTCATTCCTCCAAACTCGTTGCCCATCCCGGCATTAAAGGCACTCTCGCCGCCGCTTCGCAACGCTTTTGGTGGCCATCCATGGCCCACGAAATTCGCCGATTTGTCTTGTCCTGTCCCGTATGCGCTCAAGCTAAATCTAGCAACTCCCCTCCTGCCGGTCTTTTGCGACCTCTTCCCATTCCTTCACGTCCGTGGTCTAATATTGCTTTAGACTTCGTCACGGGGTTACCTCCTTCGGCCGGTAATACAGTCGTTCTCACAGTAGTCGATCGTTTCTCTAAAGCCGCGCACTTCATCCCTCTACCCAAACTCCCGTCGGCAAAAGAGACCGCTCGGATTGTATTCGATAATGTATTCAAGATCCACGGCTTACCCTCTGACGTTGTTTCCGATCGCGGACCCCAGTTCGCTTCTCAATTCTGGAAGGAATTCTGCCGACAGATTGGGGCTACGGTTAGTTTATCGTCTGGGTTTCACCCTCAAACTAATGGGCAGGCCGAACGCGTTAACCAGATTCTTGGCCGTCTTCTCCGCACATTAGTCGCCCACAATCCAGCCTCATGGTGCGAGCAGTTGGGATGGGCTGAATACGCTTATAACTCACTGCCCACATCATCTACGGGCCTCTCCCCCTTCCACTGTTGCTTGGGGTATCAACCTCCCCTATTCTCATCGCAAGAATCCGAAGCGTCGGTACCCTCAGTACAAGCTTTCATTAGACGCTGCCAACGCACTTGGCAGAGAGCGCGCAAGTCATTACTCAAGTCTCGCGAACGAACACGCCGCAATGCTAATCAGCATCGCGTCAAGGCTCCGCGCTATGTCTGCGGCCAGAAAGTCTGGCTTTCTACTCGTAATCTTCCTTTACAGTCTTCTCGTAAACTCACTCAAAGATACATAGGTCCCTTTTCCATCGCCAAGATAATCAATCCAGTGGCTGTACGCCTCCGATTACCCCGCTCTATGCAGCACGTTCATCCCGTTTTCCATGTCTCATGTATCAAACCCGTTATTCGCGCTCCCGCCAAACCTTCCCCCTCCTCCCATCCCGCTCTTGTCAAAGATGCCCCGATCTTCACTGTCAAGAAGATTCTTGCTGCACGTCCCCGTGGCAGGGGTTTTCAGTATCTGGTCGATTGGGAGGGATACGGTCCGGAGGAGAGGAGCTGGGTGGCGGCCCGGGACATCTTGGACCGCTCTCTGATCGAGGACTTCTCTCGCTCTACACAGCCTCTCTCTCTGGGAGCGCCAGGGGGCGCTCCTCGGGGGAGGGGTACTATCATGAGTCAGGTTTGATCTAATCATTTTCTGTTCACGGCAGCTGTGCCTCCCTTACAATTAGCATTGGCGCACATGCATTGCTCACCTGTTTCTATTTTGGATCTGATCCACCTCTCTACTTATACCTGTCCTCTTGTATGACTCTTTGTCAGATTATTGTGTTCATTAAGGTTACGGACACGCTCTCTAAACAATAATAACCACTTTCTCTCCAGTCTAGTCCAGTTATTTGTTGTTACTTATTGTTATGTTGCTTACCTGTGGTCTGTGCAGTCTCCTTGCTTTTGAGACCCAGCCCGTCACCTGCGCTCGCCAGCTTCAGCCCTCGCTCCGCTCCGAGGGAGCCGAGGTGGATCATCCGTACCCTTTTCCCAGCCTGCGTTCTCCCACGGGTGGTCGAGGAACGGCAGCTGCCTTTGTTCATCCTTATATTAAATAAACTCTTTATTTTGACCAGCGAACCTCTCTGTTTTTATGTCCGAGCCTGACAGTTAACACATTAATTAACATCAACGGTTATTTTTACACGTTTGCAAAGTTTTATTTTTTATTATTATTTTTAAAGTTCATTGCTCACTGGCTCTGAAAACACACAGACACATTTTAGTCTTTAAAAGTTGTTTTTAGTGCAGTTTTATTCATATAGCATGAACATTTGAAATTGAATAGACTACTTTTGAATTCATTGTTCAATTTTTGCATATAAGAATTTGATTAATTACAGACAAATGCTTGATGAAAAGCGATACTTCTGCTGTACTGATGATAAATTATAAACACCGTCAGTAGATGTGCTGGTGTTCTGCAGTATAATATATAGATTTGACTCCTGTTTGATCCTCTCTGTTTTCAGGTTTTTGAGTCCTGCTGCTGAGGAAGGCTGTCAGTTTGTGACTGGAATTGTGGATATAAACTTGTTACTCCTGAAAGAACTGAATCTGAGAGATCGTGAACTAGGAGACACACGAGTGAATCAACTCTCTGCTCTACTGCAGGACAAACATTGTCAGATCAACACACTCATGTGAGTATTGCACATTTAACTAAACTTTGAATAGTGATCTTACTGTAGTGTATAATATCTGCTGACTTTGATTACTTTTGTTTTTCACAGCGTCAGTCACAATAAATTAAAATATTCGTTATCCTGGCAGTTTAATGATTTCCTAAACAAACACAAAAAAGAAATAGAAATTAAGCAGAACTATTCATAACTATGAACTTAATGTTTGCTTTTCAATATCCTCAAATGTCCTGATCGGTGCAGCACTAAAGTAAATGAATGTTCTTTTCCAAAACTTGTCTCAAAGTTTTCTACTGAGAAAAATATCTGAGGCTAAATGAGCAATAACACACAAGTGCAATATGGTTTTATTTGAGCACTGCTGGGATTTGGCCATAGGCATGAGGCTGCAGGTCATCACAGTAGTGCTGCTTCTCATGTGAAATTGCATTGATACAACAGAAATCCTGAAAAGTTTTACTCAAAAACATTAAACATGATCAGATGGAAATGTATACATTAATTTGCTCTAATCCAGCACAAAACTGTTTGATCTGCAATGAGAAAGTTGGAGTTGTGAAGTGAAAATTCCACTGAAAGAAAGGTTTAGTCCCTTGATGGAATACGGACAGTTACATTTCTTACATTAGATGTTAATTCATAAGTTACTTTTAATCTACCTCTGGTTGTTGTTTTTTTTCCTTGTAAAACTGGCTAACACTTAAATGCCATTGTTATTTTCCACTTTTGCACTTGTTAATGCATTTGTAAATGAAAAGGACTTTTAATTTTTAATGGACGATTTATGTATGTGCATCTTTATTGAAATAAAATGTTGTTATTACCAATATTTTTGGACCTATTACTCTACACAGTAGGAAAACATGCCGCTGAACAGTTAACAGGCATATTTAATAGTAACATACTGTATTTACAGTGTTTATAAAGTTTGCATAAACTAAGAGGTAAAAGTTTTTATTTTATTTACATATTTACAAAATGTTCAAGTTTATGGGAGCTATAGAAGATCACAGAATGTTATGTATACTGTAGCTCTTCAATTAGTTTATCATTACAGATCTCAGTCATTGTCTTTTCTCTTTCTGTCTTCAGTCTGTGTAAATGCAGTATTACAGAGAAACAGTGTGTGATCCTGACTTCAGCTCTGAAATCAAACCCATCACACCTGAGAGAACTGAACCTCAGTGGGAATCAAATAAGAAACAAAGGAGTGAATCTCTTATGTGATGTACTGAAGGATTCCCTCTGTAAACTGGAGACACTGAGGTGAGAAACATTCACAGTACAAGAATCACAGTCATTATAATCACTTCAGCAGTTTAAATCAGGACACTTTATTCTCATTGTCTTATGATGAATCAGAGTCACGGTGTATTTGTGCAGTGCTTTTAACATGGGATTTTATGATTTGATGAAAATAAATGATCTCTTTTCCTCTGTTGATGTGACTTTCTGCTGTCTTACAGTATATTCTTCTCTCTCTCTCTCTCTCTCTCTCTCTCTCTCTCTCTCTCTCTCTCTCTCTCTCTCTCTCTCTCTCTCTCTCTCTCTCTCTCTCTCTCTCTCTTTCTTCATTGTTCTCTGACAGATGAAATTTGTTCTGCTGTGACTCATAAATGAAAATGTGTTATATTTTTATATTTGTGCCACCTAATTCTGTGGTTGTATTTTCTCTTGTAGGTTGAATGATTGTAAGTTAACAGACAGAAGCTGTTCAGCTCTGGCTCCAGTTCTCAGATCAGAAAACAATCTGAAAGAGCTGAACATGAGCAATAACAATCTGCAGGATTCAGGAGTGAAGCTGCTCTGCTCTGGACTGAAGAACATTAAGTGCGAGTTAGAAATACTGAGGTAAATTCTGTGATAGTTGACCATTTTAAAATGTGAGCTCAAACTAAACTGAATGTATGTTATATTCTTAATGTATTTACAGTATGTATTGATTTATATGACAGTACATTAAAAGAATAGTAAAGCAGGAACTTTGTTCACAAATGTGAAATCAACAGACTGCCATGCATTATGAAGCAAAAGGCATGAACCACACAACGTGAAATTAATGTGATTTGCCAAGTTATAGACGAGATAAAACTAGTTTTTCTCTCTGCAGCAGGATATTTAACCACATTTTTGTAAGGTATAACTCCACATTTGGATCAGTCCCAAACAGACAGAAAAAGAAAGAGAGAAAGTGCGATAGTGAAATTGTGTGTGCATGTAATGACACTGGCATATCCAATAGCTCATAGTAACATGTGTTATCTACCGTTTCCAAATATTTGAAGCATATTTGCAGCTGTTTGATCTCCATAAGCTCTTTAGTAAAGCATGTGTCAGTGTCTTTGTGATTACTCTGATGAATGTAATCTCTGGCAACCATCACTGAGTTACTTTGGTTACTGCTAATGTTTGAGGAAAATGCATTTATTTTGAACTGATCAAAACTGACTGAATCTTCCTGTGTATTAAATGATATTATTGCACACATTCCAGTTATTCAGAATCTAGAATTTTAACAGACTTTTAACTATTTATTAATGGCTGTAAATTCATTAATAGCTCTATTTATTAATGGCTGTATATTTATTATTAGCTGTTTTCTCATTGCTGCTTCACTTATCAGCTTACTGTTTAAGTATGGTTCAGTTGTGAATCTTCAGTGTTGATGTTTATTTTCAGGCTCAGGAAGTGTGATCTAGCATCATTTTTAATTTGATTAAACTTCACTTTATAATAGCTCCTTTCCTCTAGTCTTTCAGACTGCAGTATCAGTGAAGAAGGTTATAAAGCTCTGGCTTCAGCTCTGAGATCAAACCCTTCACACCTGATAGAGCTGGATCTCAGAGGAAATGATCCTGGACAATCAGGAGTGAAGAAGCTCACTGAGTTACTGCATGATCAACACTGTACACTGAAGACACTGAGGTGAGACTGAAGGAAATAATAAACTTAGATGTGGGATTTCAAAACAGAATTGTATTTTAGTTGCCCAAAATCTTGTGATAAAATAAACAGTTTAATGCAGCAGAAGTTTGAATGATCCATTTGTGTTTGATTAGGTCTGGACATGTTATCATGTAACACATTAATTAAAGCTGACAATTATTTTATCCCCTTTTAATGCAGTTTTAATTTTGTTCTCAGTTATTATCATAAAAGTTCATTGCTCACCGGCTCTGAACACACAGACAAATGTTTTGTTAAAGGTTGATTTTAGTCCACTTTTATTCATACTCCAAGAACCTTTAGAATTAAATACACTTTTTAATTCATTGTTAAATTTTGCATATAACAATCCAATTAAACACAGAAAAGTCATGTGATTTAATCACGATGAACAGTTTAAATCAATGTGCAGCACTAGTTTTGATCCTTCTGCTGTACTGATGATAAATTGTGAACACAGTCAGTAGATGTGCTGGTGTTCTGCTGTATAATATATAGATCTGACTCCTGCTTGATCCTCTTTGTTTTCAGGTTTTTGAGCCCTGCTGCTGAGGAAGGCTGTCAGTTTATGACTGGAGTTGTGGATATAAACCTGTTACTCCTAAAAAACCTGATGCTGAGTAATCGTGAACTAGGAGACACACAAGTGAGTCAACTCTCTGCTCTACTGCAGGATAAACACTGTCAGATCAACACACTCATGTGAGTATTCCACATTTAACTAAACTTTTAATAGTGATCTTACTTTAGTGGATAATATTTCAGCGTCAATCACAACAAATTAAAACATTTGATATCCTGACAGTTCATCATTTCCTGAAAAAAAATAGGCAAGAAAACACTTTAAATGACAACAGATCATTTAAACATCTGGAAGAAATCTGCCACATTTTTTCATGGTTGTATATTAGTTTGTAAAAGGTTTTGTTGTTGTTTGTGAGAGCAGAAATGTGCAGAGCATTTATTTAATGTTTGTTTTTCATTAAAAACGTTAAAAAAAATTCTTTTTACCACAGCATGTGAAATGTAAACTGTGACAGTATCATTCTCAAATGTCCTGATCGGTGCAGCACTGAAGTAAATGAACATCCTTTCACAAAACTTTTCTGAATGTTTTCTGCTGAAGGAAACACTCAAGAAAAACATTTCATTATTTGTCCTCCAGTGTGATTAAACACTGATCTGAGACTAAATGAACAATATTACAAAGTATAGTGCTATGTGGCTTTTTTTATTTGACCATAGGTATGGTGTATGTATGTGCATCTTTGTTGAACTCAATGTTTGTCATTACAGATCACGTTTATCATTACAGAACTCGTCATTTTTCTTTTCTCTTTCTGTCTTCAGGCTGCTTAATTGTAGTATTACAGAGGAACAGTGTGTGATCCTGACTTCAGCTCTGAAATCAAACCCATCACACCTGAGAGAACTGAACCTCAGTGAGAATAAACTAGGAGACTCTGGAGTGGAAAACCTCAGTGATTTACTGATGAAGCCACAATTCAAGCTGGAGAAACTACAGTTAGTATCATTATACTGTACAGCAGATACTGAGAGATTAAAGTTTATTTATTCTCAGACAACATAAATCAAGCATTTATAAACTACACATTCTTCCTGTTTATTTGTATGTTTTCATTATTTGCAATCATAAAATCAGAAGTATTTTATTTTTATGTTGGAGTGTAGCTGGCAAGTAATGTGTTTTACTTAAAAAAATACTTACAAAACAGGAAACTCGAGACTTTATTATAGCTTATGTCCTCAAATCCTGCTCTCTGGGTTTGTTCTTTTATATTATGTTTTTATGATTTTGCTTCTCTGTTAGTGACTATATGTTTAACAGTTATGTATTTAACTCACACATGAACAAAGTAGTTCTATGTCATTGTCTTTTCTCTTTCTGTCTTCAGTCTGTGTGAATGCAGTATTACAGAGGAACAGTGTGTGATCCTGACTTCAGCTCTGAAATCAAACCCATCACACCTGAGTGAACTGAACCTCAGCAGGAATAAACTAGGAGACTCTGGAGTGAAAAACCTCAGTGATTTACTGATGAAGCCACAATTCAAGCTGGAGAAACTATAGTTAGTATCATTATACTGTACAGCAGATACTGAGAGATTCATAAGTTTAATTATATTAAGACAGCAAGAACAGTCAGTCACATCATTTTTAAACTTTCTTACTATAAAATAATTCCATATGCTTAAATATGAAAAGCTTTCACTGCAAAACAAGATTAAAAGTAAAAACAGACTAAAACTGAGTGATTAAGATTCTGACAGAATTATATTTATACTGGACTGTAAAATTGCACTTTACAGTATATTATTTAGAATACAATACTATAAAAATGTGTGATAATACTGTTTAATTCTCTAAAAAGATAATAAAAAAAATTACTTTAAAGTCAATTTAAATGATTGGCAATCATAAAGTCATTAAGCTTTTTATGTAGGTGGCAAAAAATGTTCTTCACTACAGAAATATACTTAAATAGGTGACTGTAGACTTGGTTAATAACTCGTGTCCTCAAACACTGCACTCTTGGATTGTTGATTCATATTACATTTCCATGACTTAAGTGACTGCATGTTTAACTCACACGTGAACTTAATGTGGATCTCAGTCATTGTATTTTCTCTTTCTGTCTTCAGTCTGTATAGATGCACTATTACAGAGAAACAGTGTAAGATCCTGACTTCAGCTCTGAAATCAAACCCATCACACCTGAGAGAACTGGACCTCAGTGGGAATCAAATAAGAAACACAGGAGTGAATCTCATATGTGACGTACTGAAGGATTCACTCTGTAAACTGGAGACACTGAGGTGAGAAACATTCTCATAATTAAACAGTTTAAACTAAAACACTTCATATTTTCTCTTTTTTTAATCTCACAGTGAATTTGAGATTTTATAATATTTTGACTAAATTCTTCACTTTTCTGATGATCCTGACTCAGATGAATGTTTAGCGCTGATGTTGCCTTTATATACATTCAGAATAGGGTATACTTGATGATAATTGTGTAAAACGTCAGTCAAATGCATGCTAATTTCACTGTTTATGCAAAATAAAACATGCCTAAAATGATTGTTCCTATATGTAAATATGTGATTTAGCAATGAGGAAAACCCAAACAATAATAATAAAAAATAACAACCACAGCAGCAATTGATCTTTCCTCATTGTTTATGAATGCCAAACTCAGAAACCAAGATATAAAATAAACTGATGTCAGCAGTAAATCATAGCAGCAGCTATAAAACTAGTACTGGTTTGAGAGATCATTGATGTCCAATTTCTGACTAGAATTAAGAATCTCTGAATGTAACTGAAGGCATGTGAAGTAGCATAAGCTCTGCAGGACTGAGACTCTGCACAAATGACCATCACTTCTGTATTAAACCTGTGATGAAATGAAAAATATTTCTTCCTTTATTTTTGTCTTTTTCTAGATTGTGTGGCTGTGGCATCTCAGATGTTTCTTCTTTAACTCAGTGTTTGATGAACACAAAAGCTCTGCAGTTTCTAAAAGAGCTTGATCTGAGATTAAATCACATTGGAGACTCAAAGCAGAAGCTCATTGATGTGATACGAGACTCAAACTGTGAACTGATGTGAGTAAACAACACTGAAATTAAAGATCTTCATTTTCCTCTGAGATGTGAACAAATCTTTCAGATGTGTCTGAGAGGAAATGATCAAATGATCATCAAGCTTTATTTGATGAGCACAAAGTGTGCAGTGTCTGCAATAGATGAAGAGAAAGGAGGAAAGAGCAGAAGAGCTGCGAGTCAGAGCTTTATCCAGCAACAGCTGCTTTATTAATGGCTTCAGCAGTGAATCATTCCAGTCTGAAATAGTCTTGGACAGACTGTAGAAAACACTGGTCAAATCAGTGCAGATTCAGCTTCAGCAGCACATCAGCAATGACTCTCGCTCTTCTGGACTCTCTGAAATAACATTAGTGTTCAGTCACAGAAAGTGTTCAGACATCAGCTTGTGTTTCTCAGCACTCACAGGCTCTTCTTCAGCCACAGACAAACACATGAACACAATTACTGCTTTAAATGTATTAAGTTTAAAACACAAATGTTGTTTTAGAAATACAGTATGTGTGCAGGAGAATATTAAGTTGATGAATTTGTTTACTGAACAGCAGTAATTGAAGTGTAGTAGTAATGAATCTGAACTATTTCACTGAACACTGATTGTTTTCTCTTTTGGTTTTATTTTCAGAATAGAGGATCAGAATGACAGTGAATGTTGTATATCATAGTCAGCTGTGAAGATGAGAGGATCAGTGAAAATCAGTTGAGGATCCACAGAAGAGTCTCAATACTGTGGTAAAATGTGGGATTAAAAATGTGATTTTGATGAATGTTAAATCAGGTGAAGAGACTCAAAATGACAAGCAAATAATGCAGTGTGTGTTAGAAACATGATATTGAATCTTAAACTATTTGCATGTGCAATCAAACATTCATAATGCAATTAAATGTTTCTAATTATTAATATCTATTTTTAAGCACAGCTATTAAATCAACATAAGAACTACAATAGGAAATTTCTGTTGTAAAATAGGTGTTTTACCGCTCTTACATTTCACACATAGCAGATCTTCATTACTGTATTATATCATATTTTATAGTACGCTTGCTATTTGTGTCTGTTGCTGATGAAATATTCAGTCTATTGTGTTTGTTCTGGATGGAGTTTCTCCTTCAGTTTTACAGTTTTAACCAGTTCAAGCATTTGTGTCTTATTCTCTGCTCTAGTCTCTGTAATGTGTTTTGTTTAACATGTATAATTTTATATTGTTCAACATTTTTTTCATGTGAATGTATGATTAATAATCAGGTCTCCTGAAATTATAATCAGCATATTTAATAAATACATATTTTGTTAATGATTTTGCCTGATCTAATCCTCTTACCACACAGCAATTCACCATTTTTTTTTACAATTCTGATTTTTGAATCAGGTTAAATCTGTAACAGAATAATCAGAATTAAAATAGTTTTATTCATTAGATTTCATAGAGTTTTTTGTAAGCTTGAAATAATAGCCTTTTTAATCCTGGTGTTCAAAAATAATTAAATAATTCTGTTGTATTTGTATATCAAAATATGATTACATAGGATGTGCAATGTATATCAATATAATAAATGCTAATATTACACTTACGAGCAATTCTGAATGAACAAATGTAAAATCATACATCTTTCTAGTCAGTTCTGCACTACGTTTACGTAATTGCGTCATTGCGCGTCGCGACGTCATTCAGCAACATCAACAAACCCTTACAGGCTATTTGGTTGTTATTCAAGATTCTCAAAGCCTCACCAGTTGATGTGGTGAAAGCGAGCTCATTTGCAGATGAAGAAATGCGTTCAGACGACCAGGAGGAACAACAATCTGTAAAAATAGAGTTTATTGAAGATGACAGAGAGAGCTGGAGTAAAACTGAACTCTTTAAGAGTGAACCATGAAGACACTGAAAAACAAAACGGTTTGTGTTTTTATTAATTCCTCATTCAGTTAATCTGGTTTAACTATTGTAGTCAGTCAGTATTCGTATCAGACATCATAAGTAAATGTAAATACAGGTTATTTGGAAAATGACTCGTATGTTATAGCTGCTCATCAGAAACATGCATACTGCATAGTAACGTTATTATAAAAAGTACAGGTAAATTGTTCGTCTGCTTTATGATATAAAATTATTAAAGGAATTGGCCATATGTCGTATTGTTTTTCTGTGTTGAATTTTATTATAAACAAAGGAACTTAAAGGGACCCAAACCGACACCTTGTGACTTTCATTAATGACCCTTACCTACATTTTTGGCTTTGTTATTATAACATCTCAGCATAAAATCCATTAGCAACTGTACAACACCTTGTCACCCACTCACATCTGCTTAAGAAAATTAAAAAGTATTGTTTTATTGTTAATGTCATAAAGTTTCATTTAGGACTATATATATATAAATAAGCATTAAGCCCCAATTTCACACGAAGAGCAATAACTGTATTAGCGTTCAATCTACTCTAAAACAAGGGACAGTGCAGTGATATAGAACTGTAATGCAGCCTAAATCTACTTGGAATTACTTAAGATATTTGTGTTCCCCTGAAAATAACTACACACCTTAAAATGTTATTAAAAATGTTTGCAGTTAGATTTTAAAGAGCCCCTATTATGGGTTTTTGAAAATGACTTTCCATGCAGTGTGTAACACAGCCCTAAATGAAGTGAAATATCCAGCTAAGGCTTAAATCTGAAAGTGTGCCGTGTTTAAAACTATTGATTCATCTATGAAAGAGTCGACTCATAGTGCTTCAAATGAATCATTTTGATAACGAGTCTTCAGCCATGCCGGCGTGACGTGGATATGGAACTTAAGCCCCGCCCATTTGTTGTGTGCGAAAACCCTGGAAAATTTAACCCCCCTGGCCACGCCCACAAACACAGTAGCAAGAAAAAGAAGAAGAACACTGTAGCAGACGCCGGTTGAATCATGTCGCGAAGACGCTGTGCTCAGCTGGATATTGTTGGACGTGTGAGGGAAAATAAGTGTTGTTTTCTCTACCAAAAGATGAAACTGTGAAGAGTTAGTGGTTGAGGTTTATTTTTGCAAAAATACCTCAGCATTATAGCCCCAGCCTTGTGCTGTGTTCCTTTCATTTTTCTGATGAGTGCTTCAGGAATCTACACGCTTACAATGGGGGATTCATCGGCCGTTTTTTAAAGTAACTATCAGAAATAGGGTTGGGCGATGTTGACCAATTTGGCATCGTACGATGTCTAATGTGAACATCAGCGATGGACGATGGTATTGTCGTCGTAGGCGGGGTGGGGGTGGTTGTTGTTAAATATCAATTAATTCATAACAAATTTAATAATTGTAGCCTATCGTTTTCACTACCTGACCCACATGGTCTTTGCTTTACCCATAACCAAACCATAAATAAATAGTTATACACAAATTACCACCTGTCAATCACTTTTTTCCGCGGGACTCTGGCATGAATAAGCGGAGTGATCTGTGTCCTTATAATGGCTTTTTCCCCACAGCTGGTGGCGGAGACCAGACGAGAGTTCGTTTGGAGTTCACTGTAATTTGTATTGTGATTAATGATAACTTCCTTATTTTATTACCATTATTATGAGGAAATAATAACAAGTAAAGATGCTAGGGCTCGACCGTTTCGGCGTATGTGCCCGAAATTTTATGCAACCTAAAATATATATTTGAAAGCATTTGTGCTAGTGCATAAATCGTCACCGTGCGACCTGTTTTCACTGCAAAATCCTCACCGCGTGCGCGGATTTAGGAGACATTTATGCAGGATGCATCTTTGCACCTAAAGACGCCAAACGCAGTGCTCAGGAACAGATTAAAACAGTTGTTATGCGATTGTAAACTTGCTGAAGTAAAAAAAAGCCCGGAATGCTGCTTGCCCCGCCTTTGTGCTCTTCTTATTGGCCCACTGCTCTAGAACTGAACGCGAATGGATTGGTTAATATCAGCTGTCAATCACTCAGTCAATGCCTTCTGCCTTCACATGACAGGAGCTGCAACCGCGAAAATGTGAAGTGCTGAAGATGAGAGAATGAAAATAACGCTGACAGATTTAGTTTTAGAAACCCTAACGTTACTAATAATGGCACATCTTATTAGTGATCATGTGCTGAATGTTAATCCACCATTTACACTTTTCCAAAAGTGGATAAAAGACTTCCAGTGGCTTCAAGTCCGCTATGAAAATGACTAAAGCCATTCACTGTAAAGTCTGTAGGACGGGGTTTGCAGGTAACAGCGTTTGCCACTGAATCTACACATTTTAAGCGCGAGAGGTACTGTATAATCCTCACGATGTATTTAATCCTCACAATGCTGTCAGCCGTGCAAACGGCAGCTATAAGTAAAATATAACATAGCTCATGAAAAGACCGTTATTGCTATTAAGATGACTTGCAAATAATAAGTTATATATCAATATACATGTGGGGCGGGGCGATGGATCGCGATGCCGGCTCAGCATCGTGAAGTTTATTGGCCATCGGCGATGGACGATAGCATCGTCTATCGGCCCAACCCTAATCAGAAAAGACTATTGATGTATGGGACTTTGCAGAGCTTGACAGGAACTTTACAGTACACAGTTCATGGATCAGTTTCTTCTTCACAAGAGTAAGTGCGATTTAAAATGGCTGCCTCCTTGTTTTCTCTAGCTTCAAAATTATGTATATAATTGTGTTTTGTTACTTGTAACTGCTTGTACTGTATCTAGTTATCTCTTTATATTCTCATATCGCGTCTAAAACCATGTTGAAAATGAGACTCGTGCTGCTTTGTTTACAGATTTAAATGCGTTTGTGAGCTCGTATTTCACTGCTGTTTGTCGTTGCTATGGCCACCGTCAGCTGTTTCTACACACGTGCAGTGGTCAAGTTTCAAAATAGTTCAGCTTTTGCCACTGTGTGGATTAATACTGAATGTGTGTCATGGTTAAGAATAGAGCAATATGCTCCTGCATTTAGCTCACAAACACATACCTGCAAACATTTGTCCCTGAAAATCCGGGAGACCGGAGGCGTTAGGTTTAGGAGTGAGGTGTCTAAATAACACTGTTGAGAACCGGGTACTGTGTACTGTGGTGTTAACTACTATGAAGCGTGTTTCAAGCCACCGCTGTGATCGGATCCTATACCAATGTTGGCGACCCGGTGGTTTCACAGACCATACCAAATGCTGAGGACCGGGCGGGATGGTTGAAATTACGGGAGTTTTCCAGGAGAAATAACAAAAAGGGAGGGTGGCGGGAGATGGGTCTGAAATACAGGAGACTCCCGGGAAAACAAGGAGTGTTGGCAGGTATGCACACACATACACTCTGCACTCTGACAACTTCAGTATTGTTGATAAGCCGTGGTGGACATTTCTCTCTATCTCTCGCGCTGAACGCAATCGTCCAATCGCAACACACTGTCATCGGTCCAATCAGCGCAGACTAGCATCGCGCTAAGGAGGGGTTTGGGAACAAATGAATCGCTGAACGAATCATATGGGAGTCGCTGGGATAATTAGGTAACTATAAATGCATATTATAAGACAATAAAAGTGTTTTCAGCCTGTTGTTGGAGACCCCCAAAACCAAAATATGACCCTTTTTAATGTATAATAGGGGCTCTTTAATATATCTGTAGCTTGTTCATTGAGAACAATAAAAACAGAAGAACAATAAACAAGATGAACAGAATGCTAATAGAGCATTACTATAGTCCAGTTGAGGTTGTGAGCACATGACCTTACTTTATGGCATTAGAAATACACAACATATTTCATAACTTGACGATGTTTCTAAGGTGGAAGAGGGCTGATAATGGTGTGATTTTTAAAAAGTCATATTTCTGTCTAATAAAGAGATCAATAATAGAGGATGAAGCAACATTAGATCAACATAGATATAACTTGTAGTCCAAAAGCTTCCATTAACAGGATTTTTGTTCAATCAGTAATATCTCTGATTGTTTTGATTACATAAATGATCTTTAACTGAGACCTGACTGATTGGTTTCCATCAGCTGTGGGAGTGTATATGACAACTCTCATGATTCCATGCGCCTTCGGTGTGTCATCATGCTGTGTCTTTGTTATTAATATTGAGAATTGCATTCTGTAACTTTTAATATCAGAAAGATTGGGGTCAAAGGTATGGCATAGGCTTTAACACTGAGTTAATTGTGTAGTAGGTCAGACAAGTAATCGTTTTCAACAAAAAAATGTGGTATTTGTGTGAATAATATTTTTGTAAGTAATAATTTAAATGTTTCATTTGACTTTTAGACCTGATGGAAGACAATAAGGAGAGTGAAGAGCTGAATGAAGAGGAGAAACATGTCAAACTTGAAGAAAACCATTTGAGCTGCTCACAGACTGAAAGTAAATTTCCATTGAAAAGAAACTTCACCTGCTCTTAGTGTGGAAAAACATTCCCATACAAATCAAGTCTGACACGTCATATGAGCATTCATACTGGAGAAAAACCTTTCACATGTGCTCAATGTGGGAAGAGTTTCACAGAAAAAGCACGGCTTATTGATCACGTGAAAATCCACACTGGAGAAAAGCCGCACACATGTGATCACTGCGGGAAGAGTTACCCATCAAGAGGAAGTCTTAAAAAACACACGATAATCCATGAAGAGAAGCGGCACACATGCGTTAACTGTGGGAAGAGTTTCATAAGAAAAGGAACCCTTAATGATCACATAAAAATCCACACTGGAGAAAAGCCGTACAAATGTGATCAATGCGGGAAGAGTTTCACAATAAAAGGACGACTTAATGATCACATGAAGATCCACAGTGGAGAAAAGCCACACACATGTGATCAGTGCGGGAAGAGTTTCACACAGGAAGTAAACCTTCATGATCACATGAAAATCCACACAGGAGAAAAGCCACACGCATGTCTTCAATGTAGAAAGAGTTTCACACAAAAGGGAAATCTTATGGAGCACATGAAAATCCACACAGGAGAGAAGCCGCACACGTGTGATGAATGTGGGAAGAGTTTCACACAGAAAGGAAGCCTTAACAAGCATACGCTGATCCATACTGGAGAGAAGCTGCAGAGAAGTGCTCAGAATGAGAATATTTTATCAGACAAAGAACATCTCAATAATCACATAAACATCTACACTGGAGAAAAGCTTCATCCCTGTGATCAATGGGGGAAGAGTTTCACACAGAAAGCCAATCTTAAAGACCACATGAAAATCCACACAGGAGAAAAGCCGCACGCATGTGATCAATGCGGGAAGAGTTTCACAAAAAAAGGAAACCTTATTGATCACATGAAAGTCCACACAGGAGAGAAGCCGTACACGTGTGATCAGTGCGGGAAGAGTTTCACACAGGCAAACAATCTTAAAATACATCTTCGCTCTCATACTGGAGAAAGACCGTATAACTGTGATCAGTGCAGCAAAACATTTGCTGGACCAAAAAACCTGAAGAAGCACCTGAAAGTTCACACACAGGAGAAACCTCACGTGTGTTTGTGTGGAAAGAGTTTTCCACGACTGACTGCTTTAAAGTTACACCAGAAAAGACACAGAGAAGGATCATCTGTGCTTTGAGTGTGATTTATTGTGTTTTCATTTCTTACAGATGCTAAACTCAGGATGAGTCTTGATCAGCTCTCTAGCTTCAGAAGTCATGGATCAGTAGGTCGTGTACATGAATCTGGCACTGGTAAGGACGTCCTCATTGTACAACAGCAAAACTGGAATTTTTAAACAACAGCAGAACTATTATTGTTCATATATTCATTTAACAGCTAAAAAATTTGATTGTTTCATATGCCTGCAACATTTCAAACACTAGACAATTATAAATGTTTGCTAGATTATTCTCAACCTATCTAGCTGCTCGTTTAAATATATATATATATAAATATAAATATATATATATAAATATATATATATATATATAATATATATATTAAATATATATAAATACTAGTGTATTTTTGGAAAAACGCCTCTCATTTGTCATTATGTTTGATGATTTGGTCGCTAAAATCGTAGCAGAAACCAAACTGTTAAACATATTCTTGTGGAGTGCCCTATTTTTAATGTTATCAGACAACAATTTTTATCTGGAGAGACTTTAAATGAAATATTTTTAAATGTGAATCCTTCTAAAATTGTACAATATTTATCAAAAGTAAACCTTAAAAAAACTGCTTTAGAGTTTTATCTTTTATTATTATTATTATTATCAATGTATTTTACCTTGTGTATTATTTATTGCTGTTGATGTATTTTAATTGTTAGAATATTTTTATAATTATAGAAAAGTGATATTTATAAAATGTAGTAAACTTGATCTGTTTTTTTTTTTTTTGCCATGACATAGCCAGAGAAGCTGAAATGGCAATAAAATCAAAATTCTCTCTCTGATGATTTGGTTCACGTGATTCATGTTTTGGACTTTTGAACTTTTGTTAAGGGAGCATATTAAGAGCATCGATGTGACCTGTTTTTCATGATGCATTGTGGGACTTTTCAGGGAGCTACAGACTACTGAACAAGGGAGCTGGTTGAGACGCACGCTCAGACTTTCCTAGAGAATTCAGACCTCACAGGTGTTTTCACTGTTAGATTTGGTTGATCGGGACTTTTAAAAACTTACAAGGATTGATAATGGAGATAAACCTGGCAAGTGTTGTAATGAGAATTAGTTGGATTGGAAATCTGAAAATACAGGATTCAAACTGGAGAGAATCTGTGGCTCTGCAATGCTACATTTCATTTAAGATGCATTTATAAAGTCAAAAGTATACTAGGGTATTTTCTAGAGTAATATATTTATAGTTAATATATTTCATGTTTCTTTCTTCCTCAGTGTCAGTTTTGCTATTTTGTTCTGTTTTTAAAAGAGAAAAATATCAATGAAAATGATCACAGCACAATAGGCCACAATATGTTGTATGTTTTTTCCTCTTATATAGACAATTGTGGTTAAAATTATTGGCACCCTTGATAAATCTAAGCAAAGAAAGTTTCGAGAAAATCAGTTTTGATTATAAAAAATCACCAAAAAAACAGTTAATTGAAATAAAACAAGTGTAAATTAGTAAGAACATCTGTTATGAAATATATTTTTCGCAAATCAAATTTTTTTTTTCGTTGGTCAAGAAGAAGCAGTGTCCAATCACAGTGGCTTTAATTCTGACTGCATATAAAAGGAAAGCTGTTTGGAACCACTGAAATAAATTAAATGTTGGCCATATTTAGGACAAATGATGCCGCCTGTTGGTTGATGAAATCCTGAAGGATATCAGAGCCTTAACACTTCAGTGTGTTTGATATTTTCTTTTAGTATGTTCTTTGCTGTCTATCATGTAAATTGAGAGATTTGTCTTTGTTATTTTCTCTTAATTTTGTGGTCGCCAACATTTACTGTCCTTTTTCGCCAACTCAGTCTACTTGTACAAAGAATCACTTCAGAGTTTATGGTAAATCCGAGCAGTGATTATATCTGTCATCATTTTTGCGGAACTTGTTTTTTTGGGGGATCGAGTTTTTGTTTTTTATTGCCTAATGAATGATAAATGACCTCAAATTTGACTGAGATTGAAGAAGATGGAGTCTGGGATTTTTAGTTGTCATTTGTACTACATTATTATCATTTTAGACATAACCAACATTAGCAATTGAACAAAGTGTTATGAATTATTCTGTATTAGCATTTTAGAAAGCAATGACTAGTCTAGTTTTGGGCTATTCTAAGATATTTTTTAGATTTTCACTGACAGCTTAAATTTAGCCTCGATTAAGCCAAGACTTGTTAAACCATTCAAACACAACATTTGAAAAAATAAATAAATTCAATAATTAATAGTAATAATAAAACAAAAATCTTTAAGATTAAGCGATGCTTTTCCCCAGTTATTCTCTCATAATATTCAGATGTCTTTGTTACAGTTTTTTTTGAATACATTTTAATAATTTGTCAGGAAATTACATTCTTTATTTTCTATCTTATAAATGGCTTCACATTAAAATGCAAAGAATATACTGTATGAATTAATTGGCTATAAATGTGACCACTGTGGTGTTTATAAAGTAAGTTAATTAAAAGTGAATAAAATACAATACAAATAAGGGTTAGGAGTAAGACCAAATCCAGTCAAAAAAGACGGCTCATACTTTTTTTTTTCATAATTTTCATAATTATATCTAAATTCTATTCAAATACAGAGACATTTTCAGCAGTAAATTTTAAACCCCTATATCCTATATATATTGTTAACAGTATGTTCATAACTGCTTTAGTTTACAGTTGCAATCAGAATTATTCAACCCCCTTTGATTTTTTTTTTTTTTTTTCCCTTTTTTAAATATTTCCTAAATGATGTTTAACAGAGCACGGAAATTTTCACAGTATGTCTGATAATATTTTTGGCTAGAATAAAAGCAGTTTTTAATTTTTAAAGAACCATTTTAAGGACAAAATTTTTAGCCCCTTTAAGCTAATTTTTTATTCGATAGTCTACAGAACAAACCATCATTATACAATAACTTGCCTAATTACCCTAACCTGCCTAGTTACCCTAATTACCTTAGTTAAGCCTTTAAATGTCACTTTAAGCTGTATAGAAGTGTCTTGAAAAATATCTAGTAAAATATTATTTACTGTCATCATGACAAAGATAAAATAAATCAGTTATTAGAAATGAGTTATTAGAAATGAGTTATTAAAACTATTATGTTTAGAAATGTGTTGAAAAAATCTTCTCTCCGTTAAACAGAAATTGGGGAAAAAAATAAACAGGGGGGCTAATAAATCAGGGGGTTGAATAATTTTGAACACAACTGTATAACAATAGTGCAGTTTGTGATCTGTCGTTAATGGAGTCTCGTTGTGAATCCAGTTGGGGGCGCTAAAAACCGTGGAGTAAAAACTTTCATTTTCTTCAAGATGAAGTCGTGTCTTGTGACAAACAACAATCGAAAAGAGCCTCAAGTGTGTGTCAGCTCACAAACCGAAAGTGTTTCAGAGACTTAATTCTGTTCCTGCTGCACAAGACCGTGTACAACTGTAATTATATTTATGTAGGCTATTTATTTATTTCGTATTGGCTATTTCAGCACATTTTAAATGTGAAACTTTAACAGCTTACACCTGTTGGGAAAGATTAAAATAGCAAAGAATACAAAAGAAACGTCAGTGTCTAAACTCCGTGTTAAAGCTGCTCAAAGAACCGATGTCTAAATGTTTCAATTATGTTGTGATCATGTGATTGTGTTATTATGATCATGTTGTTATAATTGTGTTATGATCGTGTTGTGATAATGTGATAATTGTGTTGTTATGATCTGTTGTGATAATGTGAAATTGTGGTGTTGGTATCGTGTTGTGATAATGCGCAGGCGGAAGTTCGTCGTCGATAGTGCTTAGACCTATTTGGGCAAGCCAGTTCTTTGCCTGGAGGTGTCGATGCGTTGATTATGATTATTATTATTTATTTTTTTTTGTTACAAATGTCGCTGTTAAAGAAACGTGTAATAACTATACCTTTTCTTCAATGTAATGCATATTAGACTGTAATTAGGATTTACATGATTACTAATATAATTGCATTTGTATTGATCGTCACTTCAGAGACTCAGTTGTCATGATCAGTTCATGAGCATCTGATTGTCTCCAGCTACTGAAAGATTGTTGAACTTGAGCTGATGATGTTCAGTATGTCATAGAAGGCAGGAAACGACTCTGCATTTAAGATGAGTCTCTCAGAGAAACACAGGTGAGACTGGCTGTTCACAGAACCATCTTAAACTGATGTCTTGAATTAAAAACCAGAATATCCCTGTTAATAAAACCTTTAATCATTGGCATGTCAAATTCTTTGTAAAACAAACCGTACTATATATACTTTATTTTGTTTAAGGTTAAAAGGAGCTTAAATCTGCTTGAATAAGAATGTTTAACAAAACTAAGTAAGTTTAATGTAGGTATAGAACTAAAGGATATTGTATTATGGTTTCCTGAAGGACATTTAGTGGTTAGTAAATGCAAATAATTAGCAAACGGTACAGACAGAAACACACACGCATTAATAATTTCACTATTCTGCCCAAGCCAGAGTATGCATGGTAAACTACAGTATTTTTGTGACTTCAGTGTAAATTAGGTTCACATGTGTCCAGGTCTGTGAAATTTCAAAAGGTGGCATGGCAAACTTTAGTAAGAAGAAAATAGACAAAAGGTATTTCATGTGTAATAAAACATTGCATTTCCCCCCAAACAGTGGTATGTATGTATAAGAACCTGATTAGTTATTGCTATACTGAAAAATTCAACACATTTTCTGGTAACTTTTATTGAACTAGATCTTGATCTTTATTTCAGTGATAAAAATACACATGAGGCATAAATTCACCATGAAAAATGGATCATGCTTTGAAGCTTGCAAATGTTCTTTCATAGTCATGAGAGGGACAAATACTTTAATTACTTAAATTTAATTAATGTTAGCGAAATTAACTGATGTCAAATTAGGCTGAAGATTCTTCTGTAGTGTTTTCTCTGTTCTTTGTGTCTTTAGTGGAAGATCAGGCTCACATGTGTCCAGCTCTGTGTCTGTGAAGAGTGACGTGTCAAAAGGTGACATGCCAAACTTCAGTGAGACAAAAACATCAAATAAATGGTATTTCATACATTTCTACAGTTTGGTCACACATTCACTGTTACAGAATAAGATTTCAGGTTATTTTTTTAAGAAGTGCAAATCAGTATTTCATTTATTTGCTCACAGGTTTCAATATGAGACATTAGAATCTGACTTCCAGCCTCAAAGGAGCTGCAATCATTTCAAAAACCTCCATTGCATCTTCCAGGTAAGAAATGTACATATGTTCCTGTATTTATAATAAAAACTAAATGTAATTAATATTTATAACAAACACAGTAGTTAGTTTACTTATTAAATTGTACATAACTAAATTATAATTACAACTAAAGTATGAATGATATTATAAAATTATTTGGAAACACTTTATTATGATAGTCCACTTTAGACATTCTAAGGCAGCGAGCTTATGCTTATGCAGTCATGTAATCTTACCACCTGCTGCTACTCGCATTTTTGACACTGTGGTCTGTGCATGTCACAATGGCTCCCTCACTGACACACAAGACTCGGTGTTGTCACAAAAACACATATGTACAAAAATCACACTTACAACTGGAACTTAAAACACAGGCAGAACATGGAGGGGAGACAATTCAATACCGGACGAGGAACAAAAAACACGGGACATGGGGAAACACATGACATAAACACATGATGACAACATTTAGGACAAGACACAACACAGACACACCTGACATGTAACAGTGCACCTGCAGTTGGAAAAGAGTCAAGTATGTATGATATAGTGGTTGCCTAGCAACATAAAGCCACAGTGCAATGCTCTGTTCTAAATTCAAAAGAGATCATATTCTGTCTTCAGCCTTAAACTTATTCAGCAGTTCAGCTAACTCTCATTAGAATATTAGTAGCAATGTTAGATTAGGGTTAGCAAAATTATTGGAATGGCAAAATTACTTATTTTCAAGAAAATGTCGTCTCGGGTCCAATAAAACAAAGAGTTAGCACATATTTTATATATTAGCTGATGATTCCAATTATTTCTTTATTTGTTAAAATTGACAGCAAATAAACATTTTAAACTGAGTTTTTAATTTTTGAATATATTTTTCTAAATCAATATGGATGTGCAGTGTGTCTTAAAGGGATAGTTCACACAAAAATGAAAACACACTCACTATTTACTCTTCCTCAAAGGCTTCAAACCTTTCTTAGTTTCAACACCAGTATTTTACTGTTGTTGAACACAAAAAAAGGTCAATTAAAGAAAGCTGGAAACCAGTAGTCATCAACTTTCATCGGTTCATCATCGGTTTCAAGCTTTCTTCAGAAAATCTTCTTTTGTGTTCAACAGAAGAAAAAAACTCAAACTGGTTAGAAATAAGTAAAGAGAGAGTAAATGATGACAGAATGTTCAATGTTGGCTGAACTGTCTCTTTAATTGTTCTGTGTTTTAATTTGCTTGTAGGAGCTTGAAAGCAAAATTTTCAATTTCCTGACAAAAGAGTTGGAAAAATTTAAGAAAATATTACAAAAAGAAAACACACAATACCTTGTAAAGGACTTTAATGAGAACAGAGGCAGTATCAGAGAACCAACACTTGATCTCACACTCTACTTCCTGAGGGAAATGAAGCAAGAAGAAGCTGCAGATACTCTAGAAGGTGAGAGACTCACTGTCGTAATGTCATTTATAAAATATTGAAGAGAACACTGAAAATTGAAGGTATATTCCTCTGTGTGTAGGTGAGCTGGTCTTTATTCATCAGCTGAAATGTGGCCTACAGCAGAAGTATCAGTGTGTGTTTGAAGGAATTGCACAGCAAGGAGACTTCACACTCCTGAAGAACATCTACACAGATCTCTATATCACTCAGGGTGGCAGTGAACAGGTCAATACTGAACATGAGGTCAGACAGATTGAAGTTGCTTCCAGACGTCATGAAGCTCAAGAGATACAGGTTGAATGCAGACGTTTGTTTGAAGCGTCTGAACAAGACAAGCAGATCAGAACTGTGCTGACAAAAGGAGTCGCTGGCATCGGGAAATCAGTCTCTGTGCAAAAGTTTGTTCTGGATTGGGCTGAAGGAAAAGAAAATCAAGAGATCAGCTTCATATTTCCTCTTCCATTCAGAGAGATGAACTTAAAGGTGAAAGAAAAACTCAGTTTGATGGAGCTTATAACTCAGTTTTTCCCAGAGACAAAAGGACTGAACCTTACAAGAAGGAATCGATTCAAAGTCCTGTTCATCCTTGATGGATTGGATGAATGTCGTCTTCCACTGAACTTTGCTGGTAATGAAATGTGTCGTGATGTTTCGTCTCCAGCCTCTCTGGATGTTCTCCTGACGAACCTCATCAAGGGAAATCTGCTTCCTTCTGCTCTCATCTGGATCACCAGCAGACCAGCAGCTGCCAGTAAGATTCCTCCTGACTGTATCGAGCGGCTGACAGAGATACGAGGATTCAATGATGCACAAAAGGAGGAGTACTTCAGAAAAAGACTCACAGATGAGAATCAGGCCAAAGAAATCATTGATCATGTTAAACAATCAAAGAGTCTCTTCATCATGTGCCACATCCCAGTCTTCTGCTGGATTTCAGCCACTGTTCTCCAGAACATTTTACAGGAGAAGAGAAATAATGATGTGAAAAACAATCAGGCTGATGACGCCTCCAAAACACTGCAGGAATCAAACACTGAAGACACTCCCAAGACTCTGACACAAATGTACACACACTTTCTGCGCTTTCAGATCCAGCAGAGCAGACGAAAGTATGATGGAGAAAATACACCAGATGTGTCGTGGGATAAAGACGCCATCCTTTCACTGGGGAAACTGGCATTTGATAATCTGGAAAGAAACAACCTGATCTTCTATGACACAGACCTGGAAGCCTGTGGTATTGACGTCCATAAGGCCTCAGTTTACTCAGGCATGTGTACCCAGATCTTTAAGGAGGAAACGGGGATTGTTGTTGGTACCATGTACTGCTTTGTTCACTTGAGCGTTCAAGAGTTTATTGCAGCCCTTTATGCACATGTGTTTCTAGACATCAACAAGAAAAGTGTGTTTGATCAACACTCTAAAAACAGAAATGAGTCCATGATTGATTTGCTGAAGACTGCAGTGGACAAGGCACTTGAGAGTGACAATGGACACCTGGACCTTTTCCTTCGATTCTTTCTCGGTCTGTCTCTCCAGTCCAATCGACGACTTTTACGAGGCCTGTTGACACAGCGAGATGAAAGTGACTTGAGCAAAGAGGAAATAGTTCAGTACATCAAGCAGATGTTTGAAGAGAATCTTTCTCCAGAGAGATCCATCAATCTGTTCTACTGTCTGAATGAACTGAACGACCAAACTCTGGTGAAAGAGATTCAGACTCACCTTAGCAAAGGAAGTCTCTCATCTTCTGATCTTTCACCTGCCCAGTGGTCTGCTTTGGCCTTTGTGTTGTTGACATCAGAGGAGGAGATAGAGGAGTTTGAGCTTCAGAAATTCAAGAAGTCAGACGAGTGTCTCATCAGATTAGCAGCAGTTGTCAAATCCTGCAAAAGAGCTCTGTAAGCCAGTCAATATAAATGAAAATGTGTTATATTTTTATATTTGTTTCACCTAATTCTGTGGTTGTATTTTTCTCTTGTAGGTTAAATGATTGTAAGTTAACAGACAGAAGCTGTTCAGCTCTGGCTGCAGTTCTCAGATCAGAAAACAATCTGAAAGAGCTGAACATGAGCAATAACAATCTGCAGGATTCAGGAGTGAAGCTCCTCTGCTCTGGACTGAAGGACATTAAGTGCGAGTTAGAAATACTGAGGTAAATTGTGTGATTATTGACATTTTAATTTTAAACTTGACCTCACACTACAATAAAGATTGTAATATTCTTAAAATACAGTATGTACAGTTTTTATATGGCAGTACATTATAAGAATAGTAAATCAGGATCATTTTTCTGAAATGTGGACAGTATGCTGAGCAAAACCAAGCAAATGTTGCTAAATGTTTAAAATTGACAGATTTTCTGCGTATTTTAGACAGTCAGGCCAGTTCAAATTCCTGCCGTGCCACAGAGCGCCATCTGCACAGTTTTACATTAAAAAACATTATAGTATTTGCGAATAGAATCTGCTTGCCTAATGTTCAATGCCTCAAGTTGTTAGGTTAATAATCTGGTGTGTGATCCACGTCATGTGACATTAACGAAACATGCATTCAAAGTTGGTTTGAGTAGACCACCTGAGTTGTATCACTTGATAAAGTTCTACATTCTGTATTCTATAAATTCTATTATATAATCATCCTGTTGTCACACACATACGGTGAACATGCATGCTCTGCATCATGTCCATCAACATATTCAAATGGCTGTCAAACAACATGGATGGTTTATTTTCAAACAGTTGGTTTCATTTTCATGATACAGCAGCTTTAGGTGTAAAGTCTAGTTTCTCTCTGTTTCTATCAGTGTTTCCTTTATATAAATCACAGAAATCAATGCTTCTCCAAGTCATGAAGAATTGAGATGTGTATAGGCGGTTCATTCCGCTGTGGCGACCTCTGAAAAACCAAAGAATAAGCTGAAGGAAAATGAATGAATGAATAAGATGTGTATATTTTCACAGCAAATAAAAGAAATGCCATGAAATTTGTCACAAATTGAGAAAAAACTTGTCATATAATCGATCATTTTAGTCTCAAAAAAATCTGATTTTTTTCTGTGAAATCCTGTAGGGACTGTCTGATGATGGGAAATTATTGAAAGTGTCGCAAATCACTATTTCTTCACTATTCACTATATCTTTAAAAAAAGTGACTAGCATAGGAACAACTGGATCTTCAACTGAATGTAACTTTGTCTTTTTGTGCTTGATCTAGAAAACTCCAGTATTACTTGAGGATTTAAAACCGTAGAATAAAAAAATATGAGAACTAAAACGTTCACTCACCTTGAAGAACATTTAAAATCACATCAAACCGCTTATTAGCTCACTGGTTTCATTAGTTATAGACTAGTTACATTTAGTTTTGCTCTCTGCACCACAATATTTATCTTTTTTTTTTTTTTGCAGTTATGAGACTTCTTTTTCCACACTTTAGATCAGTCACAGACAGACAGACAGACAGACAGAGATTGTCTGTGCATATTATGGCACCGGCATATCTAATAGCTCATAGTAACGTGTTATCTTCCTCTTTCCAATTATTTTAATTATATTTGTGAGCTGGTTGATCTTCATAAGCTCCCTAGTGAAGCATGTGTCAGTGTTCTTGAGATTACACTGCTGAATGAAGTCTCTGGCAATCACTGAGTTACTGCTAATGTTTGAGGGAAGTAAATTTATTTTGAACTGATCAAACCTGATTGCATCTACGTGTGTGTTAAATGATTTCATTGCACACGTTTCTGCCAATTTAACAGACTCTGGAAAAACAAAGTGTATTAATAGTCGTACGCTGTATTCCAGAGATGGGAAGTAACGTAGTACAAATACTCCGTTACTGTACTTTAGTTTTTTCTGGTATCAGTACTTTACTTTACTACTTATTTTTTTGACTACTTTTTACTTTTACTTCTTACATTTTTACACAAATATCTGTACTTTCTACTTACATTTTTTAAACCATGGTCGTTACTTTCGTTTTCATGTGTCAGGTGGCGCGATCTATAATATTTCTTGTCATTGCGCAATATGAACGCAGTTTTGATGCATTCTATTTTTCCCAATATTTTTCATCATTGCGCGCCTGCGTGCTACAGCGCAGTGCTATTTCAAGGCTATCGCGCACCGTACATGGGCTAGTTCATGAAGATTACTATGAGAGGCTAGAATGACTACGCAGATGTGACAGAGGGAGTTGGCGAATTTAACATGACTGGTGCTGCCCTGTTTACACGGTAATAAGACACATTTTGCTCGTTCGGATCATAGGTAGGGGAGCGCGGGGCACAAAGTAACGTGGGGTTAAATATAACATGGAGTTTTTAGGTATTTGCTCAGGGTTAAACATAGCATGCTTCCGATCTTTTCATCACAGTGTCGGCAGACGTCTTCCTGCCAATTATTGAAAATTTTCGCCGAAATTTGGATGAGAAACACAGGAGAAACCATTTTTGCAGCATAAAAGGATTTTTTATTACAGTCGATATTTTTTTTTATTTTGAAAAAATCTGTGAAAGTATGAACGTAAAATCTTATATTGTCATGATCACCGTCTTGTAGGCTAAAAGATGAAACCATTGTGAAAGATGTATAAAACACACAGTGACTGCTAGCCAGCTTTGAGTAAAACATGACACAGCGGGGTTAGTTGTAACAGGGTGTTACAATTAAGCCAGACACTGTTGGACACCAATTAAACTAACAAAAAAAATTCTGAATTTTGAGTGTGATGTTGAGAACTTTTTAAATAAAAATGTTTTTTAATAGAAAATATTGTTTTAATAAAAAATATATATATATTTTTGCTAATAATGCAAATAAATGCATGTATAATAATGGATAAATGGATAATAATGCAAATAGATTCAAATGTGTTTATCCAATAAACAAAAAAAATAAATAAACATACTGTGCTATGTAGAATAAAAAAGGAATGAGCCAATTACTGAGGAAATATAGCTACTTATTTAAAGTAAACTGAATTTAAATTAATTGTGTGAAATCTGCCTTTATAAGCATGTGTTACAACTAACCCTCTGTCTGTTACAACTTGCCCCGCAGGTGGGGTAAATAGTAACATTTGTACTCCTGACACTTTTGCCAATACTGCACAGAAACCGTAATTCCAGTGCTCATTTGTAGGAGAGGCTTGTGTGTTGTTGGGTAAAAAAATATGGTTTGTCTAACCCTATTAGTTTGGTCATTATTTGACCCAAATCAAAAAGTGTTACTTTGTGCCCCGCTCTGCCCTAAACGAGACACATTCCAGTCAAAAACATGCTGTTTAAATGCTTAAGCCTTTTGTCCACTTCGGATCATACTGCACGGGCTTTCTCTGGTCTTTCAATCTAATACCATGAAAAATAATGCATTTTGTAAAGATTAGTACATTTAGTACTAAAACAATCAAATACTTTATAAAGAAAATGTATGCATTGCGGTTTATTTCCTTTATTTCTGATGAGTTCATATTTCCTAATACAGAATTTATGCTGGTTTTCAGTTTTTATAATTTTTTAAATTAACTATATGATTTTACATATAGGCTTATACTGTTGTCTTCAATTAATATTTTTTTAACAAATATTTTACAAATATTTACAAATATACAGTTTCCCAAAACCATCGTTCATAAATTGCCCAGGGGTGCGTTTCCAACGACGTAACTCGCGGCTGAACTATCATAGTGCGATGCATCGTTTGGCAAAAGAACGATGTAGTGACGAGTGTTTCCCAAAACCCGTAGTTTCTCTGTCGCAGATCCATCGCTTGAACCACATTAGTTATAACGTAAAACGCCCATAATGATGCTCTAAACGTGTCAGGGTTCTGCCACTTTGGTCTTGTAAATTCTTGTTTTGGTGGCAGAGTCCGGACACTAGCTCTGTCTTGTCCTGTCCTGTAGTGCTCTGCTCGAGTTTTCTCGGGTCGAGCACTTGTGTTCTGTTATTGTGTGCGTCTCTGTATTCTCATTGCTGCTTCACTCATCAACTTCACTTCTTGCTTTAATTTGGTTCAGTTGTGAATTTCCATTGTTGATGTTTAATTTTAGCATCAGTAAGTGTGACCTATCATCATTTTTAATTTTATTAACTTTTTTAATAAAATTTTTAATTATTAAAATGTATTTATCACTTTCATCTAGTCTTTCAGACTGCAGTATCAGTGAAGAAGTTTATAAAGCTCTGGCTTCAGCTCTGAGATCAAACCCTTCACACCTGATAGAGCTGGATCTCAGAGGAAATGATCCTGGACAATCAGGAGTGAAGGAGCTCACTGAGTTACTACAGGATCCACACTGTACACTGAAGACACTGAGGTGAGACTGAAGGAAATAATAAAGTTAGATGTGGGATATCAAAACAGAATTTTATTTTAGTTTCACACAAAATTATGACACAATAAATTATGTAATTCATCAGAAGCTTGAACGATCAGCTTGTGTTTTGATAAAGAAAGGCAGGTTATCATCATATTAACACATTAATTAACTTCAACGGTTATTTTTACACGTTTGCAAAGTTTTATTTTTTATTATTATTTTAAAAGTTCATTGCTCACTGGCTCTGAAAACACACAGACACATTTTAATTGTTAAAAGTTGTTTTTAGTGCACTTTTATTCATATAGCAGGAACGTTTGAAATTTAATAGACTACTTTTGAGTTCATTGTTCAATTTTTGCATGTAAGAATTTGATTAATTACAGACAAATGTTTGATGAAAAGCGATACTTCTGCTGTACTGATGATAAATTATAAACACAGTCAGTAGATGTGCTGGTGTTCTGCAGTATACAGTCATATATAAATCTGACTCCTGTTTTATCCTCTTTCTTCAGGTTTTTGAGTCCTGCTGCAGATGAAGGCTGTCAGTTTGTGACTGGAGTTGTGGGTAAAAACCCGTTACTCTTGAAAAAACTGAATCTGAGAGATCGTGAACTAGGAGACACACGAGTGAATCAACTCTCTGCTCTACTGCAGGACAAACACTGTCGGATCAACACACTCATGTGAGTATTGCACATTTAACTAAACTTTGAATAGTGATCTTACTGTAGTCTATAATATTTGATGACTTTGATTATTTTTGTTTTTCACAGCGTCGGTAACAACAAATTTAAATATTCGTTATCCTGACAGTCCATCATTTCCTAAACAAACACAAAAAAAGAATTGAAATTAAGCAGAACTATTCATACCTTTGAACTTATTGTTTGCTTTTCAATATCCTCAAATGTCCTGATCAGTGCAGCACTAAAGTAAATGGATGTTCTTTTTCCAAATCTTGTCTCAATGTTTTCTGCTGAGAAAAATATCTGAGGCTAAATGAGCAATATCACACAAGTGCAATATGGCTTCTTTATTTGAGCACTGCTGGGATTTGGCCATAGGCATGAGGCTGCAGGTCATCACAGTAGTGCTGCTTCTCATGTGAAATTGCATTTATACAACAGAAATCCTGAAACATTTTCCTCAAAAACATCAAACATGATCAGATGGAGAGGTATACATTCATTTGTTCCAATCCAGCACAAAACTGTTTGATCTGCAATGAGAAAGTTGGAGTTGTGAAGTGAAAATTCCACTGAAAGAAAGGTTTAGTCCCTTGATGGAATACGGGCAGTTAAATTTCTTACATTAGATGTTAATTCACAAGTTACTTTTAATCTACCTCTGGTTGTTGTTTTTTACCTTGTAAAACTGGCTAACACTTAAATGCCATTGTTATATTCCACTTTTGCACTTGTTAATGCATTTGTAAATGAAATGTAAATGACTTTAAATTTTTTAATGGATGATTTATGTATGTGCATCTTTATTGAAATAAAATGTTGTTATTACCAATATTTTTGGACCTTGAACCACTGCTCTAGATAGTACTGTACAATTACTCTACACAGTAGGAAAACCTGCTGCTGAACAGTTAACAGGCATATTTAATAGTAACATATTTACAGTGTTTATAAAGTTTGCATAAACTAAAAGGTTTTTTTTCATTTAAATTTACATATTTACAAAATGGTCAAGTTTATGGAAACTAGACGATCACAGAATGTTATGTATACTGTAGCTCTTCAATTAGATCATCATTACAGATCTCAGTCATTGTCTTTTCTCTTTCTGTCTTCAGTCTGAGTTATTGCAATATTACAGAGGAACAGTGTGTGATCCTGACTTCAGCTCTGAAATCAAACCCATCACACCTGAGAGACCTGAACCTCAGTGGGAATCAAATAAGAAACACAGGAGTGAATCTCTTATGTGACGTACTGAAGGATTCCCTCTGTAAACTGGAGACGCTGAGGTGAGAAACATTCACAATACAAGAATCACAGTCAATATAATCACTTCAGCAGTTTAAATCAGGACACTTTATTCTCATTATCTTATGATAAATCAAGAGTCACGATGTATTTGTGCAGTGCTTTTAACTTGGGTTTTTAAGATTTGATAAAAAAAAATGATCTCTTTTCCTCTGTTGATGAGACTTTCTGCTGTCTTATATTCTGCTCTTTCTTCACTGTTCTCTGACAGATGAAGGTTGTTCTGCTGTGACTCATTAATGAAAATGTGTTGTATTTCTGCCACCTAATTCTGTGGTTGTATTTTTTCTCTTGTAGGTTAAATGATTGTAACTTAACAGACAGAAGCTGTTTAGCTCTGGCTGCAGTTCTCAGATCAGAAAACAATCTGAAAGAATAGTTAAGCAGGAACTTTGTTCACAAATGTGAAATCAACAGACTGCCATTCATTATAAAGCATGAACTACCCAACGTGAAATTAATGTGATTTGCCAGGTTATAGACAAGATAAAACTAGTTTTGCTCTCTGCAGCAGGATATTTAACCCCATTTTTGTAAGTTATAACTCCACATTTGGATCAGTCCCAAACAGACAGAAAAAGAAAGAGAGTGCGATAGTGAAATTGTGTGTGCATGCAATGACACTGGCATATCCAATAGCTCATAGTAACTTGTGTTAGCTACCGTTTTCCAAATATTTTACGCATATTTGCAGCTGTTTGATCTCCATAAGCTCTCTAGTAAAGTATGTGTCAATGTCTTTGTGATTACACAGATGAATGAAGTCTCTGGCAACCATCACTGAGTTACTATGGTTACTGCTAATGTTTGAGGAAAATGCCTTTATTTTGAACTGATCAAAACTGACTGAATCTACCTGTGCATTAAATTATATTATTGCACACATTCCAGTTATTCAGAATCTAGAATTTTAACAGACGTTTAACAGTTTATTAATAGCTGTAAATTCATTAATAGCTCTGTTTATTATTGGCTGTATATTTATTATTAGCTGTATTCTCGTTGCTGCTTCACTCATCAGTTTTACTTCCTGTTTCAGTATGGTTCAGCTGTGAATCTTCAGTGTTGATGTTTATTTTCAGGCTCAGGAAGTGTGATCTAGCATTATTTTTAATTTGATTAAACATCACTTAATAATAGCTCCTTTCCTCTAGTCTTTCAGACTGCAGTATCAGTGAAGAAGGTTATAAAGCTCTGGCTTCAGCTCTGAGATCAAACCCTTCACACCTGATAGAGCTGGATCTCAGAGGAAATGATCCTGGACAATCAGGAGTGAAGGAGCTCACTGAGTTACTGCAGGATCCACACTGTACACTGAAAACACTGAGGTGAGACTGAAGGAAACAATAAAGTTAGATGAGGGATATCAAAACAGAATTGTATTTTAGTTGCCCAAAATCTTGTGATAAAATAAACAGTTTAATGCAGCAGAAGTTTGAATGATCAGTTTGTGTTTGATTAGGTCTGGGCATCTTATCATGTTAACAAATTCATTAAAGCAGACAATTATTTTATCCCCTTTTAATGCAGTTTTAATTTTTTTCTCAATTATTATCATAAAAGTTCATTGCTCACCGGCTCTAAACACACAGCCAAATGTTTTGTTAAAAGTTGATTTTAGTGCACTTTTATTCATATTCCAAGAACCTTTAGAATTAAATACACTTTTTAATTCATTGTTAAATTTTGCATATAACAATCCAATTAAACAGAAAAGTCATGTGATTTATTCACGATTAACAGTTTAAATCATTGTCCAGCACTAGTTTTGATCCTTCTGCTGTACTGATGATATATTATAAACACAGTCAGTAGATGTGCTGGTGTTCTGCTGTATAATATATAGATCTGACTCCTGTTTGATCCTCTCTGTTTTCAGGTTTTTGAGTCCTGCTGCTGATGAAGGCTGTCAGTTTGTGACTGGAATTGTGATTATAAACCTGTTACTCCTAAAAAACCTGATGCTGAGTGATTGTGAACTGGGAGACACACGAGTGAATCAACTCTCTGCTCTACTGCAGGATAAACACTGTCAGATCAACACACTCATGTGAGTATTGCACATTTAACTAAACTTTGAATAGTGATCTTACTTTAGTGGATAATATTTCAGCGTCAATCACAACAAATTAAAACATTTGATATCCTGACAGTTCATCATTTCCTGAAAAAAATAGGCAAGAAAACACTCTAAAAGACAACAGATCATTTAAACATCTGGAGGAAATGTGCCACATTTTTTCATGGTTGTATATTGGTTTGTAAAAGGTTTTGTTGTTGTTTGTGAGAGCAGAAATGTGCAGAGCATTTATTTTAATGTTTGTTTTTCATGAAAAATAAAAAAAAAATTCTTTTTAGCACAGCATGTGAAATGTAAACTGTGACAGTATCATTCTCAAATGTCCTGATCGGTGCAGCACTGAAGTAAATGTACATCCTTTCACAAAACTGTTTTCTGCTGAAGGAAACACTTAAGAAAAACATTTCATTATTTGTCCTCCAGTGTGATTGAACACTGATCTGAGACTAAATGAACAATATTACAAAGTATAGTGCTATGTGGCTTTTTTATTTGGCCATCGGTGTGGTGTATGTATGTGCATCTTTGCTGAACTCAATGTTTATCATTACAGAACTCGTCATTTTTCTTTTCTCTTTCTGTCTTCAGGCTGCTTAATTGCAGTATTACAGAGAAACAGTGTGTGATCCTGACTTCAGCTCTGAAATCAAACCCATCACACCTGAGAGAACTGAACCTCAGTGGGAATAAACTAGGAGACTCTGGAGTGAAAAACCTCAGTGATTTACTGATGAAGCCACAGTTCAAGCTGGAGAGACTAGAGTTAGTATCATTATACTGTACAGCAGATACTGAGAGATTAACGTTTATTTATTCTCAGACAACTTAAATCAAAGCATTTATAAACTACACATTCTTCCTGTTTATTTGTATGTTTTCATTATTTGTAATCATAAAATCAGAAGTATTTTATTTTCATGTTGGTGTGTAGCTGGCAAGTAATGTGTTTTACTTAAAAAAAACCTTACAAAACAGGAAACTCTAGACTTGGATTATAGATTATGTCCTCAAATCCTGCTCTCTGGGTTTGTTCTTTTATATTATATATTCATGATTTTGCTTCTCTGTTAGTGACTATGTATTTAACTCCTACGTGAACTTAATGTAGTTCTATGTCATTGTCTTTTCTCTTTCTGTCTTCAGTCTGTGTTATTGCAGTATTACAGAGGAACAGTGTGTGATCCTGACTTCAGCTTTGAAATCAAACCCATCACACCTGAGAGAACTGAACCTCAGTGGGAATAATCTAGGAGACTCTGGAGTGAAAAACCTCAGTGATTTACTGATGAAGCCACAATTCAAGCTGGAGAAACTACAGTTAGTATCATTAAACTGTACAGCAGATACTGAGAGATTCATAAGTTTAATTATATTAAGACAACAAAAAAAGTCAGTCACACCATTTATAAACTTTCTTACTATAAAATGATTCCAAATGCTTCAATATGAAAAGCTTTCACTGCAAAACAAGATTAAAAGTTAAAAAAAGACTGAAACTGATTAATTCTGATTATTCTGACAGAATTATATTTATACTGGACTGTAAAATTTGCACTTTATATTATTTAGAATAAAATACTATAAAAATGTGTGGTAATACTGTTTAATTCTCTAAAAATATATTAAATAAAAAAAATTAAACAATAAAAAAAATTACTTTAAAGTCTATTTAAATGATTGACAATCATAAAATCATTAAGCTTTTTATGTTACTGGCAAAAAAATGTTCTTCACTACAGAAATACACTTAAATAGGCGACTCTAGACTTTGGTTAATAACTCGTGTCCTCAAACACTGCACTCTTGGATTGTTGATTCATATTACATTTCCATGACTTTAGTGACTGCATGTTTAACACATGTTTAACACACACTTGATCTTAATGTGAATCTCAATCATTGTCTTTTCTCTTTCTGTCTTCAGTCTGTGTGATTGCAGTATTACAGAGGAACAGTGTGTGATCCTGACTTCAGCTCTGAAATCAAACCCATCACACCTGAGAGACCTGAACCTCAGTGGGAATCAAATAAGAAACACAGGACTGAATCTCTTATGTGACGTACTGAAGGATTCACTCTGTAAACTGGAGACACTGAAGTGAGAAACATTCTCATAATTAAACAGTTTAAACTAAAACACTTCATATTTTCTCTTTTTTTAATCTCACAGTGAATTTGAGCTTTTATAATATTTTGACAAAATTCTTCACTTTTCTGATGATCCTGACTCAGATGAATGTTTAGCGCTGATGTTGCCTTTATATACATTCAGAATAGGGTATACTTAATGATAATTGTGTAAAATGTCAGTCAAATACATGCTAATTTCACTGTTTATGCAAAATAAAACATGCCTAAAATGATTGTTCCTATATGTAAATATGTGATTTAGCAATAAGGAAAACACAAACAATAATAATAAAAATAACAACCACAGCAGCAATTGATCTTTCCTCATTGTTTATGGCTGCCAAACTCAGAAACCAAAATATAAAATAAACTGATATTAGCAGTAAATAACAGCAGCAGCTATAAAACTAGTACTGTTTGAGAGATCATTGATGTCCAATTTCTGACTAGAATTAAGAATCTCTGAATGTAATTGAAGACATGTGAAGCAGCATAAGCTCTGCAGGACTGAGACTCTCCACAAATGACTATCACTTCTGTATTAAACCTGTGATGAAATGAAAAATATTTCTTCCTTTATTTTTGTCTTTTTCTAGGTTGTTTGTCTGTGGCATCTCAGATGTTTCTTCTTTAACTCAGTGTCTGATCAACACAAAAGCTCTGCAGTTTCTAAAAGAGCTTGATCTGAGTAATAATTCCATTGGAGACTCAAAGCAGGACCTCATTGATGTGATACAAGACTCAAACTGTGAACTGAGGTCAGTAAACAATACTGATATTAAAGGTTTTCATCTTCCTCTGATATGTGAACAAATCTTTCAGATGTGTCTGAGAGGAAATGATCAAATGATCATCAAGCTTTATTTGATGAGCACAAAGTGTGCAGTGTCTGCAATAGATGAAGAGAAAGGAGGAAAGAGCAGAAGAGCTGCGAGTCAGAGCTTTATCCAGCAACAGCTGCTTTATTAATGGCTTCAGCAGTGAATCATTCCAGTCTGAAATAGTCTTGGACAGACTGTAGAAAACACTGGTCAAATCAGTGCAGATTCAGCTTCAGCAGCACATCAGCAATGACTCTCGCTCATCTGGACTCTCTAAAATAACATTAGTCTTCAGTCACAGAAAGTGTTCAGACATCAGCTTGTGTTTCTCAGCACTCACAGGCTCAAACTCATGAACACAATTACTGCTTTAAATGTGTTCAGTTTAACACACACATGTTGTTTTAGAAATACAGTATGTGTGCAAGAGAATATTAAGTTGATGAATTTGTTTACTGAGCAGCAGTAATTGAAGTGTAGTAGTAATGAATCTGAACTGTTTCACTGAACACTGATTGTTTTCTCTTATGGTTTCATTTTCAGAATAGAGGATCAGAATGACAGTGAATGTTGTATATCATCGTCAGCTGTGAAGATGTGAGGATCAGTTGAGGATCCACAGAAGAGTCTCAATTCTGTGGTAAAATGTGGGATTAAAATGTGATGATAAATGTTAAATCAGGTGAAGAGACTCAGAATGACAAGCAAATAATACAGCGTGTGTTAGAAACATGATATTGAATCTTAAACAATTTTCAAGTGGAATCAAACATTCATAATGCAATTAAATGTCTCTAATTATTAATATCTATTTTTAAGCACAGCTATTAAATCAACATAAGAACTACGATAGGAAATTTCTGTTTTAAAATAGTTGCTTCACCGCTCTTACATTTCACACATAGCAGATCTTCATTACCGTATTATATCATATTTTATAATACGCTTGCTCTTTGTGTCTGTTGCTGATGAAATATTCAGTCTATTGTGTTTGTTCTGGATGGAGTTTCTCCTTCAGTTTTACAGTTTTAACCAGTTCAAGCATTTGTGTCTTTTTCTCTGCTCTAGTCACTGTAATGTGTTTTGTTTAACCTGTATAATTTTATATTGTTCAACATTTTTTCATGTGAAAGTATGTTTAATAATCAGGTCTCCTGAAATTATAATCAGCATATTTAATAAATATATCATTTGTTAATGATTTTGCCTGATCTAATCCTCTTACCACACATAAATTCACCATTTTTTTTTACAATAGTGATTTTTTAATCAGGTTAATTCTGTTGCAGAATAATTAGAATTAAAATAGTTTTATTCATTAGATTTCATAGAGTTTTTTGTAAGCTTGAAATAATAGCCTTTTTAATCCTGGTGTTCAAAAATAACTGAATAATTATGTTGTATTTGTATATCAAAATATGATTACATACGATGAGCAATGTATATCAATATAATAAATGCTAATATTACACTTACGAGAAATTCTAAATGAACACATTAAAGATCATACATCTTTCCAGTCAGTTCTGCACTACGTTTACGTAATTGCGTAATTGCGCATCGCGACGTCATTCAGCAACACCAACAAACCCTTACAGGCTAATTTATTCTTATTCAAGGTTCACAATACCCCACGAGTCGATGTGGTGAAAGTGAGCTCATTTACAGATGAAGAAATGCGTTCAGACGATCAGGAGGAGCAAAAAAACAGTAAAAATAGAGTTTATTGAAGATGACAGCGAGAACTGGAGTAATCCTGAACTCTTCAGAGTTAAGCATGAAGACACTGAAGAACAAAACGGTTTGTGTGTTTAATTCCTCATTCAGTTAATCTGATTTAACTATTGTAGTCAGTCAGTATTCGTATCAGACATCATAAGTAAATGTAAATGCAGGTTATTTGGAAATTCACTCGTATGTTATAGACCTACAGTATTTGCTCATCAGAAATATGCATACAGGTAAATTGTTCGTCTGCTTTATGATATAAAATTACTAAAGGAATTGGCCATATGTCGTATTGTTTTTCTGTATTGATTTTTATTATAAACAAAAGAACTTAAAGGGACCCAAACCGACACCTTGTGACTTTCATTAATGACCCTTACCTACTTTTTTGGCTTTGTTATTATAACATCTCAGCGTAAAATCCATTAGCAACTGTACAACACCTTGTCACCCACTCACATCTGCTTAAGAAAATTGAAAAGTATTGTTTTATTGTTAATGTCATAAAGTCTAATTTTGGACTATATATATGTATATAAATAAGCATTAAACCCCAATTTCACATGAGGAGCAATAACTGCATTAGCGTTCAATCTACACCAAGACAAGAGACAGTGCAGTGATATAGAACTGTAATGCAGCCTAAATCTACTTGGAAGCACTTAAGATATTTGTGTTCCCCTGAAAATAACTACACACCTTAAAATGTTATTAAGAATGTTTCCAGTTGGATTTTAAAGAGCCCCTATTATGGGTTTTTGAAAATGACCTTACATGCAGTGTGTAACACAGTTCTAAGTGAAGTGAAATATCCAGCTAAGGCTTAAATCTGAAAGTGGCCGTGTTTAAAACTATTGATTCATCTATAAAAGAGTCGACTCATAGTGCTTCAAATGAATCGCTTTGATAACGAGTCTTTAGCCGTGACGGCGTGACTTGGATACAGAACTTAAGCCCCGCCCATTTGTTACGTGCGCTAACCTGGGAAAATTGAAACCCCTGACCCCGCCCACAAACACAGTAGCAAGAAAAAGAAGAAGAGCACTGTAGCAGACGCTGATTAAATCATGTCGCAAATAGGGATGCAACGATTAACCGGTTTCACTATTAACCGCGCTTTAATTTGTCACGGTTAAGGCTTCTCAAAACCGCGTTTCTGCACAGAACAAAACTGCAGCAACTAAACAAAGTTATGCCAGCTTTGCGCCAGTTTGTACACCGAGACTAATAACCACGCACACTGGATTAACTATGACTGCGGCTATTAAGTAAGGCAAGCTCGTGCAAGTTAATTATTTCCAATAGAGGAACGCGCACACGACGCAACGCGCTCACGCTTTTCAGGCGCACTAGTTGAGATGGGGGCGTTTGTGACCGCGGGAACTGCAAACGGCTGAAGTTTGAGGAAGAAGTAATGAAAAGTACACAAGTTGGCAAACCCACTTAAAGTTAGAATTATTGGCGCCGATGAGAGGATCATGCGGTGAATGTTGATCCCCCAGCCGAGATCAATCCAGTGATTTCAGAGAGAGTGCTGAAAGACTCGGAGTGGATCAGCTGTTTAATGGCCCGAATCTTAATGGCGTTGCATTCACTGCGTGTTCAGCGCAAATGGACGCTAAATGTAAAATCTAACAGTGTATAGATCTTTGCTAAAGAAACTTGACTTTACTAAGTTTAAACTGAAACTTTGGCTCATGACAAAGAATACTGTGTAGGTGGTCATCGCGAGAATCCTGCTCTGCGCCGGTCATATATTGGGTCGGCTGACTCGCTTGCTTTTCCACAAACACAGAAAAATTAAAATCAGCGCATAACAAGACTAAGCATTTAAAATGACACAAACCGAAACCAAAACCTTTAAAGAGTAGTAGAAGTGAGACCTCTCTTTTTTTCTTTTGTCCTATCTTTCTGGTTATTATATTGACATGTATAAAAACAATAGTGCAAAATAAATATTTCTTACTGCAATGCTTCATTTTTGTTTGATGCAAACCATTGATTTTTTTCTCATAAAGTAACAGTAGGACTTTTTATAGCAGATAACTCGCATTCAAGCACATTCAAGGCAGCATGATGATGTAATTCACTGTTAGTATTATTGTCATTATCGACATCATTAATATTTTATAGTTATTAGACATTTATTTTGGAATTATTGCACAAATATCAATAAGTTATAACAGAATTAGTTAGTTGTTTCTGGTTTTTGTTAGTCCTGATTAATGTTGTTTTCAATTGCAATAAATCTGTTAATATACCATTTGCAGTGGTGCTCATTAATTTTTGGTGGGTGCTTCCAATTTTTTTTATGATGCTCCTGAAATTTTTGAAGTTAGGAGCACCAGTGGTGCCAAGTAAAAATGATAATTTCAAGCCCTACATTAGACAAAGGCTATTTTTTTATTGATTTATTAAATTTTCTGTCATTTATTTACAGTGTAAAATTATGTATGTTTAAATGTCAAAAAATTTACTTATTTTTAAGCACAAAGTTTTTAATATTATTAATTTTAATAATATTATATTATATATATTTATTTTAATAATATAATATTATTAATATTATTATTTTAATATTATTATGTGCTGTACTGGTTACTGACCAGCAATAAATAAAACTTTAAAATATAAGGAGTTTTCATGTGATTTTTCTAAAGTAGAAGTGTTTTAAAATTAATAAATGGATAATAATCGTGATAACCGTGAAACCGTGATTATTTCTTAGACTATAATCGTACAACCAAAATCTATAATCGTTGCATCCCTAGTCGCAAAGACGTTGTGCTCAGCTGGATATTGTTGGACGTGTGAGGGAAAATAAGTGTTATTTTCTCTACCCAAAGATGAAACTGTGAAAAGTCAGTGGTTGAGGTTTATTTTTGCAAAAATACCTCAGCATTATAGCCCCAACCTTGTGCTGTGTTCCTGTCATTTTTCTGATGAGTGCTTCAGCAATCTACACGCTTACAAAGGGGGATTCGTCGGCCGTTTGTTAAAGGAAGGATCAGAAAAGACTGTTGATGTATGGGACTTTGCAGAGCTTGACAGGAACTTTACAGTATACAGTTCATGGATCAGTTTCTTCCTCCATTTCACAAGAGTAAGTGCGATTTAAAATGGTTGCCTCCTTGTTTTCTCTAGTTTGCAAATGATGTATTTAATTGTGTTTTGTTACTTGTAACTGCTTGTACTGTATCTAATTATCTCTTTATATTCTCATATCGCATCTAAAACCATGTTGAAAATGAGACTCTGCTTTGTTTACGGATTTAAATGCGTTTGTGAGCTCGTGTTTCACTGCTGTTTGTCATTGCTATGGCCACCGTCAGCTGTTTCTACACACGTGCAGTTGTCAAGTTTCAAAATAGTTCAGCTTTTGCCACTGAGTGGATTAATACTGAATGTGTGTCATGGTTAAGAATAGAGCAACATGCTGGTGTTTAACTGCACTGCTTTAATGCACTCCTGCATTGGGCTCACACACATACCTGCCAACATTTGTCCCTGATAATCCGGGAGACCGGAGGCTTTAGGTTCGGGGGTGAGGTGTCTGAATAACACTGTTGAGAACCAGGTACTGTGTACTGTGGTGTTAACTACTATGAAGCGTGTTTCGAGCCGCCGCTGCGATCGGATCCTATACCAATGTTGGCGACCCGGTGGTTTCACAGACCGTACCAAAATGCTGAGGACCGGGCGGGATGGTTGAAATTATGGGAGTTTTCCAGGAGAAATAACAAAAAGGAGGGTGGCAGGAGATGGGTCTGAAATACGGGAGACTCCCGGGAAAAAAAAAAAAAGAAGTGTTGGCAGGTATGCGCACACATACACTCTGCACTCTGACAACTTCAGTATTGTTGATAAGCCTTGGTGGGCATTTCTCTCTATCTCTCGCGCTGAGCGCAGTCGACTAATCGCAACAGTCTGTCATCGGTCCAATCAGCGCAGATTAGCATCGCGCTAAGGAGGGGTTTGGGAACAAATGAATCCCTGAACAAATCATATGGGAGTCGCTGGGATAATGAGGTAACTATAAATGCATATTATAAGACAATAAAAGTGTTTTTTGACCTTGCATGCATATCAGCCTGTTGATGGATACCCCCAAAACCAAAATATGACCCTTTTTAATGTATAATAGGGGCTCTTTAATATATCTGTAGCTTGTTTATTGAGAACAATAAAAACAGAAGAACAATAAACAAGATGGACAGAACGCTAATAGAGCATTAATTCATCTTTATTTGTATAGCGCTTATACAATGTAGATTGTGTCAAAGCAGCTTCACTTGGAAGATTATAGTGAATTGAAACAGTGTCAGTTGAGTTCAGTTTAGCTCAGTTCAGAGTGGGTTAATAATCACTACTGAGAGTCCAAACACTGAAGAGCAAATCCATCGATGCGCAGCTCTACAGATCCCGAACCATGCAAGCCAGTGGCGACAGCGGCGAGTAAAAAACTTCACCGATTGGCGAAAGTGAAGATTTAAAAAACCTCGAGAGAAACCAGGCTCAGTTGGGCACGACCGTTTCTTCTGTGGCCAAACGTCTTGTGCAGAGCTGCAGTCTAGGCGCATGAAGCTGGACCTCAGCGAAGACTCGTCTGTCCTTGGAGCGTCACAGGGGTCAGTCTCAGGCTCTCACTCCACGATGACCACCACAGCAGCTGCTCAGGATACGGCCTGGTCCAGAAAACCTTAGGATCATCTCGTCACTGGTCTTGGATCGCATCAGTGGCACTGCATAGTCTGAGGGCCTCGGGATGAGTACCCCCAGGTGGAAATACAGAATAAGGAGAATAATTAGCGTAGCTGCTGTTCATAGTGTATATAAACAAGAAGCAAAATCCTGTGTGGGGCACATCATACCGCTATGTGCTGCACTGAGTGTATGCTTTGCTAAAAAGATAGGTCTTTAATCTAGTTTTGAAGAGCGAGAGTGTGTCTGAGCCTCGGACATTATCAGGAAGGCTATTCCAGAGTTTAGGGGCCATAAATGAGAAGGCTCGATTACTATACTATAGTCCAGTTGAGGTTGTGAGCACATGAACTTACTTTATGGCATTAGAAATACACAATATATTTCATAACTTAACTATGTTTCTAAGGTGGAAGAGGGCTGATAATGGTATGATTTTTAAAAAGTCATATTTCTGTCTAATAAAGAGATCAATAATAGAGAATAAAGCAACATTAGATGAACATAGATATAACCTGTAGTCCAAAAGCTTCCATTAACAGGATTTTTGTTCAATTAGTAATATCTCTGATTGTTTTAATTACATAAATGATCTTTAACTGAGACTTGACTGATTGGTTTCCATCAGCTGTGGGAGTGTATATGACAACTCTCATGATTTCATGCTCCTTCGGTGTGTCATCATGCTGTGTCTTTGTTATTAATATTGAGAATTGCATTCTGTGACTTTTAATATCAGAAAGATTGGGGTCAAAGGTATGGCATAGGCTTTAATACTGAGTTAATTGTGAAGTTGGTCAGACAAGTAATCGTTTTCAACTAAAAAATGTGGTATTTGTGTGAATAATATTTTTGTAAGTAATAATTTAAATGTTAATATTTACTGAAAATTAAACCTTTTTTCTTTGACATTTAGAGCTGAATGAAGAGGAGAAGAAACATCATGTCAAACCTGAAGAAAACCACTTGAGTTGCTCACAGACTGAAAGTAAATTTCCATTGAAAAGAAACTTCACCTGCTCTCAGAGTGGAAAAACATTCCCATACAAAGCAAGTCTGACACGTCATATGAGCATTCATACTGGAGAAAAACTTTTCACATGTGCTCAATGTGGGAAGAGTTTCACAGAAAAAGCACGGCTTATTGATCACGTGAAAATCCACACTGGAGAAAAGCCGCACACATGTGATCAGTGCGGGAAGAGTTTCTCACAGAAAGTAAACCTTCATGATCACATGAAAATCCACACAGGAGAAAAGCCACACGCATGTCTTCAGTGTGGAAAGAGTTTCACACAAAAGGGAAATCTTATGGAGCACATGAAAATCCACACAGGAGAGAAGCCGCACACGTGTGATGAATGTGGGAAGAGTTTCACACAGAAAGGAAGCCTTAAGAAGCATATGCTGATCCATACTGGAGAGAAGCTGCAGAGAAGTGCTCAGAATGAGAATATTTTATCAGACAAAGAACATCTCAATAATCACATAAACATCTACACTGGACAAAAGCTTCATCCCTGTGATCAATCCGGGAAGAGTTTCACACAGAAAGCCAATCTTAAAGACCACATGAAAATCCACACAGGAGAAAAGCCGCACACATGTGATCAATGTGGAAAGAGTTTCACAAAAAAAGGAAACCTTATTGACCACATGAAAATCCACTCTGGAGAGAAAGCGCACGCATGTGATCAATGTGGGAAGAGTTTCACATTAAGAGGAAACCTGAAAGATCACATGAAAATCCACACGGGAGAAAAAGCACACGCATGTCTTCAGTGTGGGAGGAGTTTCACATATAAAGCCAACCTTAAAGATCACATGAAAGTCCACACAGGAGAAAAAGCAAACGCATGTGATCAGTGCGGGAAGAGTTTCACACAGGCAAACAATCTTAAAATACATCTTCGCTCTCATACTGGAGAAAGACCGTATAACTGTGATCAGTGCAGCAAAACATTTGCTGGACCAGAAAACCTGAAGAAGCACCTGAAAGTTCACACACAGGAGAAACCTCACGTGTGTTTGTGTGGAAAGAGTTTTCCACGACTGACTGCTTTAAAGTTACACCAGAAAAGACACAGAGAAGGATCATCTGTGCTTTGAGTGTGTTTTTTATTGTGCTTTCATTTCTTACAGATGCTAAACTCAGAATGTGTCTTGATCAGCTCTCTAGCTTAAGAAGTCATGGATCAGTAGGTCGTGTACATGAATCTGGAACTGGTAAGGACGTCCTCATTGTACAACATCAAAACTGGAATTTATAAACGACAACAGAACTAATATTGTTCATATATTAATATTACAAAGTATTTAATAGTACATTATAGATAAATAATTTGATTGTTTCATTTACCCAAATTATTTCAGTTGGTTTTCACATATATAACAATTCAACCATTAGACAATTATAAATGTTTGCTAGATTGTTCTTAACCTGTCTAGCTATGCTTGTTAATGTTAAATATAGATTAAAAACAGTGTCTTTTTAGAAAAATCTCTTTCGTTTGTCATTATGTTTGATGATTTGGTTCATGTGATTCATGTTTCGCATTTCCAAACTTTCATTAAGGGAGCATAAAAATGAGCCTCCTGACTACTGAACAAAGGAGCTGATTGAGACGCACCCTCAGACCTTCTCTGAGAATTCAGACCTCGCTGGTGTTTTTATTGTAAGATTTGGTCAATCGGGACATTTAAAGACATACAAGGAAATATAATGGAGATAAACCTGGTAAGTGTTGTGATCAGATTTAGTTGGACTGGAAATCTGAAAATACAGGATTCAAACTGGAGATAATCTGTGGGTCTGCAATGATACATTTCATTTGAGATGCATTTATAAAATCTAAAAGTGTACTAGGGTGTTTTCTAGGGTAATATATTCATAGTTAATATATCTCATGTTTCTTTCTTCGTCAGTGTTAGTTTTGCCATTTTGTTCTGTTTTTAAAAGAGAAAAATATCAATGAAAATGATCACAGCACAATAGTCCACAAACATTGCATGTTTTTTCCTCTTATATAGACAATTGTGGTTAAAATTATTGGCACCCATGATAAATCTAAGCAAAGAAAGTTGTGAGAAAATCAGTTTTGATTATAAACAAAACACAAAAAACTGTTAATTGAAATAAAAGAAGTGTAAATTAGTAATAAAACCTGCTATGAAATATATTTTTCTCAAATACTTGATGGTCAGAAAGAAGCAGTGACCAATCAGTGATTTTAATTTTGGCTGCATACAAATAGAAGCTGTTTGGAACCACTGAAATACATTTCAGGTCATATTTAGGCCATATTTAGGTCAAATGATGCCACCTGTTGGTTGATCAAATTTTTTGAAGGATTACGGAGCCTGAACACTTCATTGTGTTTGATATTTCCTTTTAATTCGTTCTTTGCTGTCTAACATGTAAATTTTGAGATTTGTAATAAATATAATAATTAATTAAAGTAAATAATAAAATAAATAAATAGAAACCTTTAACATGTGGCATATAAGGAAGTTTCGCAGTGCTTAGATGAGTTTGTAAAAATATTGCAACAAATGACAACGATGAGAAATGAGCAGTTATAAAATCATCTGATCAAAATGATGTGTGATGTGTGAACAAACAGTGATTTTTTTTATTTATTTATTTTTTATTTATTTAATATTTTACCAATACAGTCTTATTAACCACAACACTGGATGATATCAAGTACAATAATAAACAAGGAAAATTAATAATAATAAATAATAATACTAAAATAAGATAATAAAAAACAGGGTACAAAGGCAAACTATCAAATTAAATAATATTTACAATGTCCTTATAAAATTTCAGTTTAACACTTTTTTTTGCTGTTAACATTTTTAAAGTAGTAATTTAACAATTTAAGTCACAAAGAAAATTCAGCAAATTAGGTCATGATTTATATTTGTGAATATAATATTTACCCAATAAAATAAATAAATTGCCTATAAATTCTATGTTATGTTTTTCATGAGAAAGGTAACAATTTATATCACACATGGAAAAATCAATGTTAAACTTTACATTTTGATGTAAATAAGACGGATCAGACCAAAACACTTTAACGTGTGGGCATTTGACAAAAAGATGATTGATGCGATTCGACACTTGAGTTACAGAAGACTATTTGAACTAGGATTACCAAATTTAGATACAATGTCATTTGTGGGGTAGATATTGTGTAACACTTTTAAATGTAGTTCTTTAACTTTGTTGGGAACTCAAAATTAATAAGGTAAGAGCTTGGGTTTTTCCAATTAATTTTATCTGTTAGAGAATTCCAAGGAAATTTTCCCCTTGGAGTGATTCTTTTCTTTGACTGAAACACATTTCTTATATTTTTATTACTACATTTTAGGTCGTAAATGTGATTTTTATTTTGTTTTTGTTTCAGTAGTATTTACGCATGACGCAGATTTTAGTCGCGGTTACGTCATTGCGCAGTCACGTCATAACCGCGACGCCGTCTAGCAACAAATCGTCCAACCTCTGGCTTCTCTTGAAAATTAGATGGAAACACAAACAAGTCGTTTATTGAAAGCACGCGGCTTTGAAAAGCTTTTCATGTAGAATACATGATTTGAAACAGATTAGAAAAGGTTTGTATTTTTTACGAGTCAATGCTTTGAAAACAAGCTGTGTTTACAAGTGAAGAAATGCATTTCTGCGATCAGGGCGAACAGAAACCAATAAAGACAGAGTTTATCGAAGATTACAGTGAGAACAGGAGTGATCCACAACCCTTCAGTGTGAAGAATGAAGACACCGAAGCACAAAAAGGTTGGTGTTTAATCTTAATTATTACTTTAAAACTAAGGTTAAACAAGAGTTCACAAGATTTAGTGCTTGTTGTCTGTCAGTGTAAAGTATGTTAGATGCCTCAAGTAAATATGAAGACCTGTTCATATGGGAAATGACTCAAGCTAAATGTAAAGTTTGTAGCCAAGCTAAGTGCTTTCATGTATCGAGGTAAAGCTGGTTTTATATTCGAGTATTCGTTCATTTTTGACTCCGTGCCTGTGTTGTTTACCTTTCTACGTTGAATATTCCAGGGTTCATAAGGTCATGAAAAACCTGGAAAAGTCATGGAATTTTGACATGGCATTTTCCAGGTCTGAAAAAGGTTTGGGAAAACAAAAAGGCCCACAAAGTTTTGGAAAGGTCATGGAAATTTGTTTAATTTCGGCAAACTTGAATATAGGTTAGTTGTCTTTACTTCTTTTCTGCCTTTGTCTCAAAACATGGTCTCACTCACATTATGAATGCTGTCTAAGCATTCATTCATTTTCCTTTGGCATAGTCTCAATTTCAGGGCTGCCACAGCAGGAATGAATTGCCATGTGTAAGCATTATCTAAATAAACTTTACATATAATAGATGTCTAAAATAAATTCAAACTAAATAGATTGTTTTGTGTTTTATGATATGCTGTAATAAATTTGAACATTGTTTTTCTTATTATTTACGATGTGTATATATAGACATTACAATAAACATTAGGTCATGAAAATTTACTTGAAAGTCCAAGTAAAAACCATGGAATTTTAGTAGTAAAAATGTTTATGAACCCTGATATTCAGTCTTTTTTTTGGGGGGATCATACAAATACAAAGAAATTGAAAAACAGAAAACAACAATACAGTAAGGTACTGGCAGGTGCGTGTATGTGTGTGTATGTAAAGGTAAACACTGATATTCAGTCTGAAATGGCATGAAAGTCTGACTTCAAAACAACATTAGCACTATTTAATTGACTGTAAACAATGTACTTTGGGCATTGGCTGCTAATATGATTGTCCCTATTTAGTATTCGCAAACAATACTTTTGTAAAATTATTTTATTATGGAGAAAGTCTGAATGTGCAAATATAAAACCAACTCTACCCATTATGTCATGTAGGCATGGGACGATAACTGTTTTCATGGTATACCATAGTTTGAAAAAGTCAAGGATTTAAAACCGCCAAACTTTTTTGCTATATCGTTCTATATGTAAGGTTTTTTTAGGACAGCAGTATCTCCAGCAGAAAATATTTCCAAAAACAACTTTTCAAGTTGAAAGAAGTCAGTGTTTTTGAAACAAATGAAAACAGCAGAAGTCGATGATTCATTTGAATAATTTAGCCTGACATGTTTACTGTTGGGCAACCCAGTGGCGCAGTAGGTAGTGCTGTTGCCTCACAGCAAGAACGTCGCTGGGTCGCAGGTTCGAACCTCGGCTGGGCTGGGTCAGTTGGCGTTTCTGTGTAGAGTTTGCATGTTTTTCCTGGGTTCGCGTGGGTTTCCTCCGGGTGCTCCGGTTTCCCCCACAGTCCAAAGACATGCAGTACAGGTGAATTGGGTAAGCTAAATTGTCCATAGTGTATGAGTGTGAATGTGTGTGTGGAAGTTCCCAGAGATGGGTTGCGGCTGGAAGGGCATCCGCTGCGTAAAATCGTGCTGGATAAGTTGGCGGTTCATTCCGCTGTGGCGACCCCGCAAGGGACAAAGCCGACAAGAAAATGAATGAATGAATGAATGTTTACTGTTCTAAAATATTTTAAAAGTTTCTCAAAATAAAATATTTTGTGTTAAAAGGGGAAAAAAAAGTTTAGTTTTTTTTTTTTACTCAGACATTTAAAAAAAAAAAAACATATTTTGGAAGAAAAAAAAAAAAAAAAAAATTTAGTTTAGAGGTGTAATCACAATACTGTTAAAAACATGATAATGTGATATATTTATCCAAGGTTATCATACTCTCAGAGTCTTATACCGGCCCATGCCTAATGTCATGCCATATTGTGTTTAATAATCTGTTGCATTTAAATGCTTTTGTTCATATTTCACATTCTTCAGTTTAGTGTTGCACGGTTTACCTGTACTATGGTAGTATCATGATACTATGGCTCCAAAATAGTAGCGGTGCCGCTGTAGTTTGTAAACGATAGTATCATCATTAATGGTTTATCTACAGTAAATAATGTTGCATGTGGGAAAAGTCACTAAAATACTCACATGTTTATGCAACAATAAACCAGTTTATTTGAATAGTGTGTGGTTCCCTTTAAGGTTGCAAATCTGTGTAGAATTCGTGCCTTTTATGGTAGCCTATTGCACGTTTTCTAACGCTTCAGTTCGAACGCACATCTTAATCGGTTCATTTCTGTTCCTGTTAATATGACTTAGTAACTACAACAACCACAACAATCTCTTTAAAAGAACGACTCACAAAGTGAAGTTGTGAATTACTTTGGATTGTTACCTGATAAAACCCAAAATAGCAACAGGAAACATTGAAACAATTTTTGACCACTTCATATAGCCTTATTTTGTTAGGAAAAAATGTCTTTTGGAACAAATTTCATTCGGTATAATTTGTATCTTTATTTTAATGTATTTTTATTCAGTTATCTACAAAATAAACAAAAAGAATAAATGAGTTTTAGGTGAAGTGCAAACAATACGTTTTGTCTTAAAGGAATTATGAATTACATTCAAGTAGACCTAATATAGCATGTAAAATATAGTATTTCTGACCATTTTTTTCATAATTTGAGTTATGAATTACAGTATCGCATTACTACTTGGTATCGTGATACTTCAGCTGGTATAGTATAGTAAGATTAATTAATGGTATCGCGACAACCCTACTTCTGTGTAATAAAGATTTTATGAATTTATGGCCATTTTCACACACTTTCTTTGCCTCATTATGTAATGTTTTAGTTTTTATATATTTTTGATCCAGCTATTGGAAAGTTATTTTTAAAACGTACAAAATTATACATGTGCATCTAGGCATGGGACGATAACTGTTTACAAGGTATGCCGCGGTTTGGAAAAGTCAAGGTTTTACGACCGCCAACATTTTCTGCTATATCGTTCTACATGTAATTTTTTTAGGACAACAGTATCTCCAGCAGAAAATATTTCCAAAAACAACTTTTCAAGTTGAAAGAAGTCAGTGTTTTTGAAACAAATGAAGACAGCAGAATTCAGTGATTTATTTGAATGATTTAGCCTGACATGTTTACTGTTCCAAAATATTTTAAAAGTTTCTCAAAAAATACATATTGTGTATATTTTTTTGATCCAGCTATTGGAAAATAATTTTTAAAACTTACAAAATTATATATGTGCATGTTTCTATTGTAGCAAATACCTTAAAGTGTCAAGTTTTTTCCTTTTATTTATTAATGATTAACTGAAAATTTACCTATTTTGCTTTGACTTTAGGTTTGATGGAAGACAATAAGGAGAGTGAAGAACTGAATGAAGTGGAGGACAAACAACATATCAAAACCGAAGAAATAACTTTTAGTTGCTTTCAGATTGAAAGTAAGCTTCCCCTGATGCAAACGGCTAACAAAAAATTCACCTGCTCTCAATGTGGAAAAAGTTTCCCATATAAAGTAAGTCTCACACGTCATATGACCATTCATACTGGAGAAAAGAAGCACACATGTGATCAGTGTGGGAAAAAATTCCCATACAAGGGAAGTCTTGCACATCACATTAGAATTCATACTGGAGAGAAGAACCACACATGCGATCAGTGTGGAAAAACATTCCTATGTAAAAAAAGGCTTAAAGTTCACATGAAAATTCACACTGGACAAAAACCTTTCACGTGTGGTCAGTGTGGGAAGAGGTTTCTATTTAAAGGACAACTTAAACGCCATATAGCAATTCACAGTGGAGACAAACCACATACATGTACTCAATGTGGGTGGAGGTTTACACAACAAGGACACTTAATTGATCACATGAAAATCCACACTGGAGAAAAGCCGTACACATGTGACCAGTGTGGGAAGAGTTACCCATTCAAAGCAAGTCTTAAGAAACACATGGTTGTTCACACCGGAGAGAGGCTGCATACATGCGATCAATGTGGGAAGAGTTTCGCAACGAAGGGAACTCTTAATGTTCACATAAAAAGCCACAGCGGAGAGAAGCCGCACGCATGCGAACAATGTGGGAAGAGTTTCAAGCAGAAAACACCACTTAATAATCACATGAAAATCCACACTGGAGAAAAGCTGCACACGTGTGATCAGTGTGGTAAAAGTTTTCCATATAAAGGAAGTCTTAAACATCACATGAGCATTCATAGCGGAGAAAAGCCATACACGTGTGATCATTGCGGGAGGAGCTTTGCACAGAAAGGAAATCTTAAAGATCACATTAAAATCCACACAGGAGAAAAGCCGTACACATGTGATCAATGCGGGAAGAGTTTCCGGTTCAAAGGCCATCTTAAGAAACACATGGCAATCCATACTGGAGTAAAACCACACAAATGTGATCAGTGCGGGATGTGTTTTGCATGCATTGGAGTTCTTAATAAGCACATGGTAGTCCATTCTGGACTAAAGGCGCACAAATGTGATCAGTGTGGGAAGAGTTTTACACACAAAGAAAGTCTTAAACGTCACATGAGTCTTCATAGTGGAGAGAACCTGCAGGCGTGTGACCAGTGTGACAAGAGTTTTACAAGCAAAGGACGTTTTAATGAACACATGAAAATCCACACAGGAGAAAAGCCGCACGCTTGTGATCAATGCGGGAAGAGTTTCTCGATAAAAGGAAACCTTAAAGATCACATGAAAATCCACAGCGGAGAGAAGCCGCACTCATGTGAGCAATGTGGGAGGAGTTTCATATCCAATGCAAAACTTACAAAGCACATGAAAATCCACACAGGAGAGAAGCCGTACACGTGTGATCAGTGCGGGAAGAGTTTCACACAGGCAAACAATCTTAACATGCATATTCACTCTCATACTGGAGCAAGACCGTATAACTGTGATCAGTGCAGCAAAACATTTGTTCGACCAGAATATCTGAAGAACCACCTGAAAGTTCATGCAAAGGAGAAACCTCACGTGTGTTTGTGCGGAAAGAGTTTTCCACGACTGACTGCTTTAAAGTTACACCAGAAAAGACATTGTTCATACTGTGATGAGATTTGATCCATATTGGAGAAAAACTGGACAAACGTGCACAGAGAGTTTTGCACAAGCAAATCGTCTTAAATTATAACTGTTTAAGTCTGATCAGTGAGGTTATACATTTTTTATTTACTAATTTGGTAGATTCCCAGCTGGAAAAAAAAGGAAATTTCATATACAGTTGAAGTCAGAATTATTAGCTTCCCTGTTTGTTTTTTTCCCCAATTTCTGTTTAACGGAGAGAAGATTTTTTTTCAACACATTTCTAATCATAATAGTTTTAATAACTCATTTCTAATAACTGATTTATTTTATCTTTGCCATGATGACAGTAAATAATATTTGACTACATATTTTTTCAAGACACTTCTATACAGCTTAAAGTGACATTTAAAGGCTTAAATAGGTTAATTAGGTTAACTAGGCAGGTTAGGGTAATTAGGCAAGTTATTGTATAATGATGGTTTGTTCTGTAGACTGAAAAATTTAAAAAAATTTAAAACTGCTTTTATTCTAGCATAAATAAAACAAATAAGACTTTCTCCAGAAGAAAAAAATATTATCTGACATACTGTGAAAATTTCCTTGCTCTGTTAAACATAATTTGGGAAATATTTAAAAAAGAAAACCAATTAAAAGGGGGGCTAAAAAATTTCACTTCAACTGTATGTAAAAAGCCACGTGGTCTCTTTGTGGAAAGTTTTTTTAACCCTTTATCTGTCTGCTATGGTTTACACTACACAGCATTGTTGGTTTACCAAAAATCAAACAAACATAATCCTGTTGCACTACTGCACTTGATTTTGGTTTTATTGTTAAATAAAACACAAGAGAACATGTTAAATGAGAATCTAAAATATGTTATGGCATACTTCAAAAAAATAAGGATGATTTAGTATTCAAAAATGTTTCATTTTGATTATTTTGTTAAATAAATTGGTCTTACACTTCATATTATCTGATTTTTCATAGTATATGTATTAATTCTGGTACTTTTACCATAAATGAGCAATATCACGCTTGTAGCAGTGTGATGTGGCTGTATATCGGCACTGGTGGGAGGTGTGCGTTGACTCACCAGTGAGGATGTACAGCCACATCGCACTGCTACAAGTGTGATATTGTGTTTAAACAATAGTTTTATGGCATAATCATGTGTATAAAAAAAGAAAACCAAACACGGAGAGTCTCACAACCTTTTTGTAAGAGGAACTACTTCCGCCATTCATACACATCTGCAGCTGACGTCAGAACAGCAGAAACCGTTGCTCATTCATCAACGTCACTTTAGAGCTAGTGTTTGAATGATTCTCTAGCGCAGGGATGTCAAACTCAATTCCTGGAGGGCCGCAGCCCTGCACAGTTTAGTTCCAGCCCTGCTTCAACACACTTACTGGTAGGTTTCAAACAAGCCTGTAGGACTCAATTAGTTTGATCAGGTGTGTTTAATTAGGGTTGGACCTAAACTGTGCAGGGCTGCGGCCCTCCAGGAATTAAGTTTGACATCCCTGCTCTAGCGTAATGTCTAAAGTGATGACAAAACAGGTGATTTTGCTCACATTTTAAGATTATAAGGCTGAACAGCATGAAATGCCATCAGTGTACAGAGATTTCCTAGTATTTCTCTGTTGCAGTCGGGACATCACAATATTACTATGGTATAAATAAAGGCTCAAAACTACATTGTTGCCCAACAGCATTGTCAAACTGTAGAGTGTCCTCTGCTTGTCGCTGTGTATGTGTATCTGTATGTGGGCGGAGTAATACACGATGGTAAAGGGTTAGGCGGCTGGCTGTTGTATAAACCAACATGTCAACCATTTGTTAGAGGTTGATATTTTAGAAATGATGGGATATTTTGAAAAAAAAAATGCATTGTGTGTTAACTAGCGACATTAGGAGTTAAGAAATGCAATCCAATTTTATTTTTCTTGGTGGGGCAGTTAAAGGGTTAATGCCTGGCTACTTTAAATTACACCTTCAGTTGTGTTAAATATCATATGTGCTTTAATTGTGCTGATATTGGGATGGTCAGGAAGCCTAACAGAACCCTGTTTAGGATTAAGCAACTTATAAAATTAAATATTAAAAAATCCCTCAAAATCTAACTTTTGATTATAACTACAGTTTATTTTTATCTGTAAAACAGCAATATTACTTTCATTTCTGTCTGAAATTGATGCAGCCTAGCGTCCTGAAATCCTGAAAAAGGTTTCCTTGTCAGGAAAGCTGGAGCTACAGCACACAGTCGATCACATATACCCCACTGAAAAATGCCAATTTGAAAATGTTTAACAGCCAGTTTGTTTGTTTTTATTCATTTGTTTTACATGTTTTGAAATGCCTTTCGAATTTTATTGTACAGTAATCGAGACTTGAGATTGAGTGAGATGTTTGGAATTGTATTTCTAATGTCTGTCTATTAACTCGATTTTTTTAAAAGCATATGTTATAGTCGGCTGTTTTTAAGTGTACTTAATTCTTAGTGTTACTTTTAAAGAAGCCCATACTGGATGGAGTGAAGCCGTAGCTTTTTGGCATTCGTTTACGGTAAGAAATGTTTAAGTTTACCTAACACAAAAGTGCCTAGCAAGTGTTTTTTGTATTGAAAGGTAGGCATGGAATGAAAGTGGTTTCAAGGTTTACCACGGTTTGGAAAAGTCAAGGTTTTAAAACCGTTAAAATTATCTGCTATACGGTTCCTAAGGTATATGTAAGGTTTTTTTTTATTGTGTTGTAAAGAATTGTTAGAATTGTTATTGTGTTGTGGTTTTGGTACTAATGAAGACAAGACAGCAGAAGTCAACAATTTATTTGAATTATTTAGCCTGGCATCTTTACTGTTCCAAAATATTTTAAATCTTTCCTAAAATAAAATATATTGTGTTCTAGTTTTTTTCACTCAGACAGTTAAAAGGATCATATTTTAGAGCAGTAATCACAATACAGTGAAATCGTGATATTTTAATCCGAGGTTATCATACCGCCAGAAACTTATACTGGCCCATGCCTATTTAAAAGGCATAAGCTTTGCTAAAACAAAGTTACGTTTGGCCTAACAGTGGAAATCTAATAGATAAGCCTAACAATAGTCCAAAAATAGGTTAGTCATTAAATACAAGAACGAATGACCACATGTGAAGTCTGTTTAATTTGTCTATTAGGATTTCACTGACAGCCCTGTTTAAGTCAAGACGTCTATGGTTGTACGTCTATTAGATGTCTTTAAAACACACAATTGCTTGATGAGTAGCTTCATTCAAGTTGTTTTGAAATTGGAGTAATTTCAAGATGACAATGCTTGGATTTGAACTATTCACATTTTCTGACTCAGGTTTCTGTTTTTTTTTTTTGACAGTGCAGTATGTGCAAAATTGCTAACTTATTTTATTATATAACTAAATATTTTGATCATATATTTTCCAAAGCACATTGTACCATTTTCAAAGCACATCAGTTTCATCTTAATTCAATAAGTGAGGTATAATTGTTAATAGGAGGTGGAATTAAAAAGGCATTGTCTTTAGGTGTGTTTAACTGTTACTGATGCAGAACAATGAAAAATGAAAGTGAAAAATGTCATTGATGATTTGATTCTCAAAGTCTTTGCATGACCTTTGGTGTAAGTTTCATTTAACAGTTCGTTATAGGAGATGGAGGGATCTGCACCATTTCCTCTTGCAACCCTGTCTGAAGATTTCAGCTTTTACAATTACACTGTAAGTAAATAAGAGTTCATCTTTACTCTATCTCTGACTCTGGCAGGTCCTGTTCATTGTTAGTATCAGCTCACGCTATGATTTCATCACCACCTTGCTTTGTCTGCGCTGCTACCCCAAGAGTCATTTTCAAGCTATCTGTTTGTAAAATTGTCTAGAATGTAAGTCATTTTTATTATTCTTTTTATTTCTTTTTAACCATCTCTCTGAGAAACTGACACCTTTTGGTCTGACTACAGTTCTAGAAAACCTGTAATACTTCTGTGGGTTTTTCATTCATTCAATTTCTTTTCGGCTTAGTCCCTTTATTAATCAGGAAGTGCCACAGCAGAATGGACCGCCAACTTATCCAGCATATGTTTTACGCAGCGGATGTTCTTCCAGCTGCATCCCATCCCTGGGAAACACTTATGGGTTTTTGATTCTGTAATTGTTGGTTTGAACCTAATTCTTTATTTTTTTTTATTAAGGAAAATTTCGATTTTAAACAATACAACAATTAACATTGGTTTCCTTCTTTTTAGTTTTTTTGTTTGTTTGTTTTAATCTAAGCCCCACCCCTAGACATGAACATCCCAAGGCAGTAATAATAATTAGGGTCAAATACAATAACTAAACAGTCTGGAGTCGTGCATGTTGTGACGTAACAGTGATGATGGAAGAAGGAAATAATAATAATAAAAAAATACAAAATACGGGAAGAAAATGAATACAATTTTGCAGGACAAACTACATTTAAAGACAAAAAACACAATGAAGTGGATACAAAGAGTTGTGAAGAGTTCAGATGCAAAAACCTCTAAGTGCCATCTGAAATTTCCATAGAAAATGAGCATTATTCTCGGCCTCCTTTTATTGTTTATGTTGAGTTTTTTCACTTTGAAGACCATGAAAATAATTTATTCTTTGCCATAAAAATGAAATTGCTAAATTTACACACAGGAGCCTGATAAAAATGCTCATTTTAGAGGAAAATTTCAGTCGACATTTAGAGTTTTTTTCCATCTAAATTCTTCATACAGATTATTTAACAGCGGGGAAATTATTTCAGATTTTTTAAATATAAAATAGGTTCCCAGTACGTATAAAACCTGTCCACCGAACTCCTTAGTGTGTATTTAATTTTTTTTTTCTAGTTTTAGAAACTATATATTCTTCCTAATTCTTAAAATCTTTTCTTCTCAAGCTCTATTTTTGTCGCAGAGTGAACATTTTTGTTTTGTGCAAGGACTAAGGCTTAGTTTTAGACATGCAACTGTATCCTATGTGCTTTTCTGACTTACAAGTGCGTTGAATCTCTAGTTGTGCTCATCTGAATTGGGACAAAAATATTGAAAGAATATCGGCGTGCATAATTACACTTAATCATTATTTTACTATCAACGCATAAATAAATCAATAGTAGTCACGTACGTTGGTCACGAGATGCACGTTTTAGCGTTAAAGTTCCACTTTACAAATTGCAAACACGCTGTACGAGAACGGGTGGATGGTTTTTACAAGTCGGAATTCCTTATTCACGGCAATTAGAAGGGACGGCAATGCTATACATAACAGGATGTCCAAAGTATTGTTATCGGACTTGGCAGGAATGTTACAGACGCATTCAAAGCACAGAGGGCTATAAGGGTTTTAGCAGCCTTTCGTTTGTAGCTGTTGAAGAGGTTTAAGCAGGTTTTGCTATATATTTTGGCACCGATGCGTCTACTGAAGGCTTATTTAAAATGTAAAATGAATGTAGAACTTTTCAAAACAAGTCCAAAGACGAGATTATCTGTTCTGGAATCGCACTAAGGAGCAGCAAGAGGAAACAGCACTGCAAGTGTTTGAAATACTTTTTGCATTGCATGCAAGTCTTAATATTTACTCGATGTATATTAATAACAATAGGAGTCTGATATGCAGTATGCTTTGAGTGCTAGAAGTAGCTTGTTTTAAATCTGGAGGTTATAGCTATTTAGTCTACTGTTAAAAATTGTTTTATTAACGCGTTTCTGTACGTCTTTTATTCTCCAGCTTTTCTCTTTAGCTTGTTGATTTGGGATTATGCGAAATCGAAACTATGTTGATACCGTTATGTTTGACTAACAAGGTGTGCTTTCATGCGTAGTGCTCGACAACGAACTACGCAAGAGAAATAGAGTATTTTGTTTCAAATAGTAGGCTAATTCAGTAGGCTACATACAGATGGCATCATTATAATAATGCCAAGTTACTCAATTGGGCTGTTTGTAAAGCATTCCAAAATAAAAACATTAAACGTTGACTTGAGTGTTACTTAAAAAGTACTGAATTGTTCAAGAGTTGAGAAATGGCCGGATATATCATGTAAACAGTGGGCTTGTACCATTTGAGGGTAATGCTACTGTATGTAAACCGCAAAACTGAAAGTACAATTTTACAAGTTCTGCAATTCTGCTTAGATACCTATCAGCTAGCCTTTAGTTTAATCGAAGACATTACAAATTGAAAATATATAAATTTTATTGATTGCTGTTTTTGTTTTAAAAGTTTAATAGTTGCTAACGATTCTAAACATGTTTAATCAGTTATTGGTTTGAACTGTCATGTTATTCATTTTACTTGCATATCCTCCTCTCCAGATAGTATTGAAAGTCAGATTGTTTCACAATCCAGTGTTGATCTGCATTATGTCAGAGGAGCGAGGAAAAGACTCTTCAATTGAGATTTCAGAGAAACACAGGTAAGCTGCATCTGTTTTCAAAGAGCCATTTGTGGTTGAGGTGTTGTGTTCATTGTTTTGTGCATTGTTAGGATTATAACGTGTGCAGTTAAGATTTTAAATATGTTTCAACTCAAATCAGGATTTAATATCCACATAATTGGTTAATACTGACTTTACACTATCGCTTAAAATGGTTTTGTTTGCTTGAACTTGTTCATCTGTCCTTGATTTTTGAGCTACTAAAAATTTTAAATATGAATTTTCAACATGACAGGTGATAAAAAAAATTTTTAACATCTCATTTGACAAAGTTATTTAACATCTACCAGGAATTTTAAATAATTAATTTACCTTCGGCTTAGTCCCATTATTCATCAGGGGTCACCACAGCAGAATGAACCGCCAACCTATCCAGCATATGTTTTACACAGCAGATGCCCTTCCAGCTGCAACCCAGTACTGGGAAACACTCATACATACTCATTTACACACATACACCATGGGCAGTTTAGTTTATTTAATTCCGCAAATATACTGCATTTAGATTGTGGGGGAAACCGGAGCACCCAGAGGAATCCCACACCAACACGGGGAGAACATGCCGGGACTCAAACCAGCAACCTTCTTGATGTGAGGCGACAGTGCTAACCACTGGGCCACTGTGTTGCCCCATTGCTAATAATGACAAGTGGAAAAAATCTAGTAAAAAAGGGTGAAAAAAAGACATCTTACATCTAAAACACAAAACCATTGCTCTTTGGAGTACAAATTGTTTAATATTTTAAAGTTTTTCATATCTTTCTCTCAGTCAGATTCACTGCACACGGTTTATTGTATTCATTATAGATAGTCCTATTTTTTAGCTCTAAGTTTAGCTATTTCACTATCTGATCTTTTGTAATAATGGAGTTTACTTTCTCAAAAGGTTTAATATGAACAGACTATAGCAAAGTTTTAGATCAGGAGTGCTCAACCCTGTTCCTGGAGATTTACCTTCCTGCAGAGTTCAGCTCCAACCCTTACCAAACACAGCTAGGTAGGATCTGAAGGACCACTTTGCGATTAAAGATAGGTGTGTTTGATTAAGATAGCAGCTAAACTCTGTAGGAAAGTAGATCTCCAGGAACAGGATTGGACATCCCTTTTAGATCCAGTGCTTTCTCTGTGGTGTACATAGGTTGTTTATCATGTTTGTTCTATTGCAGCTGACCTGGCCAGATTTTAGGAGGAAGTCTCAGTTCAGATCATCAATAAAGTTGTTTCCCTCTCTTCTTTGTGTCACCAGTGTAAGTTCAGGATCACATATGTTCAGCTCTGTGTCTGTGAAGAGTGACCAGTCAATAGGTACACCACTAAATTTCAGTGAGGAACCACCATTTACCAAAAGGTATTTCATGTGTTCAGCATTATGGCATTGCATTATCTGAATTCTTTAGAGTTTTATATCATCTCAGACGGAATCTGCACACGCAGAAATCTGCAGATTTCTATAGATTTATAGCCTATTATTGAGTCCATGTATTTACTTGTGTAAATGTGTGTAAATTTAAGTTTATTCAGTTTTGAAATTAATTCAGTAATATTACTGACAATATTTCAATAATATTATTAATATGAAAATGTTTATTTGATTTATTTACAATACGGTTTGTAAAGTAATATTTTCTGTCTTTTAGGAGATGTATTACATGAGAGACTTGCTTTGATTACCAATGTATAAGTGGATCTATTTGAAATTGCATTGTAAACATTAAATAACAGTTAAAAACATATAATTTTTTTATTGTAATATATTTAATTTTTAGTTACAATACTCCCAGAATCATTCCACATAAATCCACAGATTATCTACAAAATTCTGCGCAGAAATGACAAAAAAATCCTACAGATTCTGAATATAATTACAAGTATGCACTAGGGACTATAAACTGGAAAGAATCCAGGGGCCGGTTGCACCAACAGTACGTAAATTAAAAACGTAGTCTATTTGCGATATTAAAAAACACAAAGTTATAACTTACACAATACTATATATTTTTGTGTAGCACTATACTGAACTTAGTTTAAACGTAACACTATGTTCTAACCAAATATTTATGGCAGCCTTTGCCCATGTTTACGGCAGACAAGAGATGACCGCGAGATTAGATTAAATCGAGGAGCTTGTTTGATAATGAAGAGCAATCTCCTTACCTGCAGCTTTTATGTCCTTCCAAATCTCTTTTTTTTTAGTTTGTGAAATAATGGTTTAATTTACTTTCAAGGAGCGTTTTGTATTCATAAATTAAAATCAGAATTTCTTCATGACTCAGTTTTTCTCCCTGTTCTTTACTCTTTTATGTGTAGGCTATTGCAATGAATTCAAGTTTCATGTTTTGATAAGTTAATGTGAATTTTACATGCATTCACGGCTCAGTTCTTAGTGACTGACTAATGTAATGTACTATAAATATTTAATTTTTTCGTTGGAGAGTTCTTCACTATACAGCAGGGGAAATAAGTATTGAACATGTCATGTTTTTTCCTGGAAATAATATTTTTAAAGGAGCTGTTGACTTGGAATTGAACCAGATTTTGGTAAAAGCCCAAACAATATAAAAATAAAACAAAACAAAATAATCTGAAAAATGAGTTATGTGTAAAAACAATGAAATGACATAAGGAGAAAGTACTGAACTACTGAAATGGATTCAATACTTTATATAAAAGGCTTTTTTTAAATGATGGCAGCTTAAATAAACCTCTCATGTGGAGAATGAAGTCAGATACATTGCTCAGGTGTGATTCTTTTTTTTTTTTTCACAGACTTCAACAGATTGTAAAAAAAACTTGATGGTTTTGTGGGTCTCGTCTTTCAAATCTGAGCTTTATTTTGTATTTTCTATTGGATTCAAGTCAGGTGATTGGCTGGGCCATTCTACAGCTTGGTTTTCATTCTCTGAATGCATTTGAGAGTTTTCTTGGCTGTGTTTTGGATCATTGTCTTGCTGAATTGTCCACCCTGGTTTCATCTTCATCATCCTGCTAATGTAGATGTTAGCCTAAATCAGTTAATATTAATTTAAACTGAAGGGCAGAGAGTTGCTGAAGAACTACTGAGAGATTTCTGATGCTCTCTGCGCTTTCACTGCCTTTCTACAGCTCCCTTTCTTCATGTTCAATATTTTTGTGTCATTTCATTTTGTTACGCATAACTTAATTTGTAAACTAATTTGATTTGTTTTCTTTGCATATATGAATTTCGTTGGTTGCTATCAACATCCGGGGAAAATTTCAAGTCAACAGCACCAAGTGCTGAAAAAAAAAATATCCCGCTGTATGTTGTGGCTTTCTTGGAGCAGCATATATAAATGCAGAATTTTAAAGCAGTTTAATGATTTATAAAGGCATGTTATTTGGTATTATGACATTTTATGCGAATATGCCTTACTTTATGGCTTACAACTACGTTCTGTTAACATGTTGTTCAACCAAAAAACTAATTTAGTTACAAATTGCTAATAGTTACTAAGCATCTAGTGTGGACTTTAGATTCCAATTTAAGCAAGAAATTACAAAGAGCTGGTGCAACCCTACCCAGGCAACTGAACACAAATACATCAATCTATATTTATAAGACCGACACATATACTTCTACAGTGGCTTTAAAGGGAATCTCTTCAAATGAGTGTGAAGTCTAGTTTTCTCTGTTGTGTCATCAGCTCTGGATTAGGTGCAGATGTGTTCAGCTCTGTGTCTATGAAGAGCGACTGGTCAAGGAATGAACCACCAGACTTAACTGAAGAAACACCATCACCTACCAAAAGGTATTTTGTGTATTTATCATGTATCAACATTTGGTGAAAACCTTCCCAGGCATCTAAACACAAATACATCAATCTATATTTATAAGGAAGACACATTTACTTCTACAGTGGCTTAGAAGTGAATCTCTTCAAATGAGTGTGAAGTCTAGTTTTCTCTGTTTGTTGTGTCATTAGTTCTGGATTAGGTGCAGATGTGTTCAGCTCTGTGTCTGTGAAGAGCGACTGGTCAAGGAATGAACCTCCAAACTTAACTGAGGAAACTCCATCACCTACCAAAAGGTATTTTGTGTATTTATCATTGTAGCGTTACATTAGCTAATGTCTGTCTTGGTAGTTTATGTCACAGAACTTGATTTAATAAGACATTGTATCCGAAAACAATGTCCGGTGACTATAATGAAATCAGTCTAGCTCCTTTTCAAAATATTATTACACAGGTAGGTTCTGGGGAACGAACAAATGGAAAGACACCAGACTACTAAATACAAATGCATTCGTGTCGTAATTCATTCATTTATTAATTTTCCTTCAGATTAGTCCCTTATTTATCGGGGGTCTCGACGGCGGAATGAGCCGCCAACTATTCCAGCCTATGTTTTACGCAGTGGATGCCCTTCGAGCTACAACCCAGAACTGGAAAACATCCATACACTCTCTTATTCACACACACACACACTCATACACGATGGTCAATTTAGTTCATCCAATTTACTTATACTGCATGTGCAAACTCCACACAGAAACGCCAACTGGCTCACCCAGGACTTGAACCAGCGATCCTCTTGCTGTGAAGCAACAGTGCTAACCACTGAGCCACCATGCCCTCCATATATGTAGTAATAAGAAATTAAAAATATTTTAATCTAAAATTTGAAACTTCATTCATTTTCTTTTTGGCTTAGTCCCTTTATTAATCTGGGGTCGCCACAGCGGAATGAACCACCAACTTATCCAGCATATGTTTTTACGCAGCGGATGCCCTTCCAGCCGCAACCCATCACTGGGAAACATCCATACACACTCATTCACACACATCCACTATGGACAATTTTAGCTTACCAAATTCACCTATACAGAATGTCTTTGGACTTGTGGGGTAAACCGGAGCACCCGGAGGAAACTCACACGAACAGAAAGGGAACATGCAAACTCCTCACAGAAATGCCAACTGACCCAGACATGGGCTCGAACCAGCAACCTTCTTGCTGTGAGGCGATTGTGCTACCACTGCACCACCGCGCTGCCCCAAATTTGAAAATTAGTACAGATTTTAAAGTATTCACGTTTATTACTAAAGATTGCTGGTTGTGGAATCCCAATCGTGCTACTTGAAACAAACAGATTTTGCATTATTCTTTTAATCTTGTCAAGCAAAACGTTATCTTATGTAAAAGAGTTAACATTAAATGTAATTAAATACATGACCCGTGTTTGAGCTTTACTTGCGGTCTGTAAGTGACCTTGCTGCCCCATGTTCTGTGTTAAGTAGAATTTTCTATAATATTTTGATGATTTAGTATTTTATTTGTTAACAGGATTCAGTATGAAGTATTAGAATCAGACTTTCTGCCTGACAGGAAACAAAAGAATTACACAGGCAATCTCCAAGGGATTTTCCAGGTAGGAAATATTTTAAATGTATATATTTTTTTTAATGTTTAAGGAAATATTGTGTGTAATGCATGTTATCGAACAAAATTTATTTCAGTTACATTGAATAAATATTTCAATAGGATTCAATTAATGAAATCATTATTTATATTCTAAAAACAAAATTGAGCTAAGGAATGTATCTATTGCTGTTTTGTTTGTGTTGGCAAATTGTGGATGTTAGTATGGTTGAATGTTAGGTGTTGTCTTTCTAACATTATTATTTCCAATTTTTAAAAGTGATTTAGAAAAGTCCAGATTAGAACTTCGGGCGATTAAGGAAAAGGGAAATAAAATATTTTTTGTGGGAAGATACTTCCGGAAAGGCGGCGCAATAGGTAGTGCTGTCACTTCCCAGCAAGAAGGTCGCCGGTTTAAGCCTCGGCTGGACCAGTTGGCATTTCTGTGTGGAGTTTGCATGTTCTCCCTGCATTCGCCGGGGTTTCCTCCGGGTGCTCCGGTTTCCCCCACAGTCCAAAAACATGCAGTACAAGTGAATTGGGTTGGCGAAATTGTCCATAGTGCATGAGTATGAATGAGTGTGTATGGATGTTTCCCAGAGATGGGTTGCGGCTGGAAGGGCATCCACTGAGTAAAACGTGTGCTGGATAAGTTGGTGGTTTATTCCACGTTGGCAACCCCAGATAAATAAAAGGGACTCAGACGAAAAGAAAATGAATGAATGAATATTTCTGGAAAAGATGAGTTTTTCAACAGTCTCTTGTATGTTTTTGGAATTCAGCATTCTGAATGCAGTGAAAAGATCCTTTCACCAGCAAGAAATATAACAAACGTTCTGAAAAGTATTTTTTGTCTCTCCCTGGATGATACCCCAAAGGGTAGCTGCCTTTCCAAATTCTGCCTTTTAAAGAAGCATGTGGACTCATAAGTAGGCCCACACGGAATCTGCGCGCGCAGAATTCCGCAGATTTTCCGTAGAATTCCGCAGATTTATAGCCCATCATTAATTCTGTTTATTTACTTAAAGTTAACTATTTACAGTTATATCTAATTGGATTTGCATTTTAAACATTAAATACAAGTTGAAAAGATATTATTTTTTTTTTCACATATTAAGGTTTTAGTTATGAGACTCCCAAAATAATTCCGCAGAAATCCGCAGATTTTTACCAAAATTCTCCGCAGAAATAGCAAAAAACGTCCGCAGATTCCGTCTGGCCCTACTCATAAGACACTAGCAAGTGCTGAGCCTGTTCCTCTTCTTTAAGCATCGCCTGTGTTATGAGTGATAGAAGTCCATCCAGAAGAGCATTCAATAATACAACCTACAAATGTCAAGGGCCTAGAGCCTAATCTTTGCTGATGTTTTGCAGTGCAAACCTGCATGATGTCTTTGCAGTGTGCTCTTTGAAGGTCACCATCAAATATTTTACGCCAACATTTTAAAACTAAATGGGATAACTTTTAACGAACCTTGCTGGTTGGTCAAAATGTGCTCAACAGTTGGAGTGGCAGGGAAACTCAATCTGTTCTGCCATTGATTTTCTTTCATCCTTGCCAAGATGTGCACCAGGCAGTCAGCGATTTGGGTAGCTTGTCTTGTGTTTTGTATTAGCATTACAATGGTTGGAGAAATTATGTGCTTGTATGGGTCCCCGTAGTGTATAAAGAAGAGGAAGGGTTCAAGTTCTGATTTCAGGGGAACCAATTGATGAGCCTTGGAAACCTCTGTTCTACATGCAACCCTAAAAGACCTACATATTGTGCCCAATATTGAGTGTGTAAAGTATCTGAACATTCACAAAAAAATAAGTGAGAAGAAGAGGATTTTGTTAGTGAAGGTGTGATTTGGTTGGGTGATTTGGTTTTGGAGTGTCTGATGTCTGACTGCTGATGATTGTAGTTTTGCTTGTGATGAGCAAAATCATAAGCTGTTAAATGAACACTCTCGGGTCTCCTACAGTTAAGCAGTTAGTTTTACCAAATTGAATCCATTCAGTTGATCTCCAAGTCTGGCAGGAGCACAGGATCAGGTTGAGCTGGTTGCCTGATTTGTGGGTTTCTGTGGGGATAAGCCGTTCAAGCAAATGATGCTAGAAGAAAGTGAAAGTCTGCAGCATAAGGCTTCTCTTGATGAATGCCGAAGTTACCTACAAGGAAATGAGGATAGCAGCACATTGAGGTCCACATCCACACATACACAATATTGCTGTTGGGTGTGAAGACCTGGCGCACAGTCTCTACTTTAATTCATCCAGACATTTAGTTCTATCAGGTTGAGGTCAGGAGTCTGTGCAAGCCAGTTAAGAGCATGAAATTGTTCAATGATTGTTCAATTGTTCAAATGATAAACAACCCCACATCATAATCCCTTCTCCATCAAACACAATGCAGTCAAGCAATTACTGTTCTCCTGGCAAATCCCAAACCCAGATTTGTCCATCGAATTGCCAGACAGAGAAGCGTGATCTCCAGAGATCACCTCTCCACTGCTCTAGAGTATTTTTTTTTAATTACCAAGGCAACAATGCATTTTTATTAACATTAATTTCAGAGAGCTCCTTTATCAGCACTCTCGTGGTGAATGAAACTCTGCACAGAATAAGAAGGTTTAGCAAAGAGAGATCGTTCAGCTCTTCTCTCTCATATTAATTCAGTGGGAACAGTCAGTCGAGTGGACCCAGAAAGCAAACAGTGGGTAACAGAGTGAAAAATTAGCAGGAGCGTTTGGGTGCAATATAAAAGCCAGCAGGACAGCAGTCCTGCACAGACCTCTAGGCTGTAGGTCTGGATCCGTATGGAAAGCTTCTAGGAATGCTTCTCCAACCCTGATGAAATCAGCTTAACCAACTAGGTAGGATCTGAAGGATCACTTGGATAATAAAGTGAAGTTTATTTATAAACTAATTTCGAGAGCATCACATGCTTATGATTGCTTGCGGCTGGTGCCGCGTAATCCAATTTATGATTCACCAATCAGACAATTCCTAAGTCACTATTAATACCCTAAGTTCCATATAACAGCCATCTTTGTTTTGAAGAATCCCCCCTTCCACCCCTACTCCTTTCCTGGACGGCTGGCACGGTGGCCCAGTGGTTAGCACTGTTACCTCACAGCAAGAACGCCACTGGTTTTTGTCCTTACCAAGCCAGACAACGTTTCTGTGTGGAGGAATGGGTTTCCCGCGGGTTCCCCGTTTTCACCCACTATCCAAAAACATGCAACTTAAGTTAATTGACTAATCCAAATCGGCACCATAGACATATACCTAGTAAGTAGTTATCGCATAAGAGCAATCACTATCTGTTCATTAGCTACTACAGCAGGGGAGTTCTCGAGATCTACCTGAGCTCAAACTCCCCTCTTGCCTTGCAAATGGGAGGGAGCCCCGGGCTCGAGGATCTTATGAGCTCAGGGCTCTTTCCCGGGACAGCATGCTAAACAAGCTTTATAGTCAATTGTCAGCTAAGTGTGAACTCTTGGAAGACAGATGTATTTGATCAAGGTTGCAGATGAACCCTGCAGGAACGTCGATCTCCAGGAACAAGATTGGGCACCCCTGCTCTAGCTGCTGTATTTTGAATCAGCTGTTGTTTGCTTATTAGAAAGCAAAAAAATATCTTCCCTTTGTTTTTGATTTGTAGGATGTTGAGAGCAAAGTTATTGAATTTCAAAAAAATGAACTGGAAAAATTTAAGAAAATATTACAAAAAGAGAACACTGAATATTTTGTGAAGGACTTTAATGAGAATAGAAGCAGAGCCAAGGAAGCAGCTCTTGATCTCACACTTTACTTTCTGAGGGAAAATAAGCAAGACGAAGCTGCTGATACACTAGAAGGTGAGAGACTCATGAACATGTTTGTGTGGAAACGTTGCAGAAAAAAATGAAAAATACACATATAAAAATCTGTATTTTTTCTGGTGTTTAGATGAGCTACTCTTCGTCCATCAGCTAAAATGTTGCCTAAAAATTAAGTAGCAGTGTGTGTTTGAAGGAATTGCAAAGCATGGTGAATCTACGCTTCTGAAGAACATCTACACAGATCTCTATATCACTCAGGGTGGTAGTAAACAGGTCAATACTGAACATGAGGTCAGACAGATTGAATTTTCTTCCAGACACCATGAAGCACAGGAGATACAGATTGAATGCACAAAGATGTTTGAAGCTCCTGAACAAGACAAGCAGATCAGAACTGTACTGACAAAAGGAGTCGCTGGCATCGGGAAATCAGTCTCTGTGCAAAAGTTTGTTTTGGATTGGGTTGAAGGAAAAGAAAATCAAGGGATCAGCTTCATATTTCCTCTTCCATTCAGAGAGCTGAACTTGAAGGAGAAAGAAACACAAAGCCTAACAAGTCTTTTAAGTCAGTTTTTCCCAGAAACAAAAGGACTGAACTTTGCAAGAAGGAATCGATTTAAAGTCCTGTTCATCCTTGATGGATTGGATGAATGTCGTCTTCCTCTGAACTTTAATGGTAATGAGACGTGTCGTGATGTTTCGTCACCAGCCTGTCTGGATGTTCTCCTGACAAACCTCATCAAGGGAAATCTGCTTCCTTCTGCTCTCATCTGGATCACCACCAGACCAGCAGCTGCCAGTAAGATTCCTCCTGACTGCATCGACCAAGTGACAGAAGTTAGAGGATTCAATGATGCACAAAAAGAGGAATACTTCAGAAAACGATTCATGGATCAGAAAATGGCCAACAAAATCATTGATCATGTTAAACAATCAAAGAGTCTCTTCATCATGTGTCACATCCCAGTCTTCTGCTGGATTTCAGCCACTGTTCTTCAAAACCTTTTGCAGGAAAAAAGAAATAATGGTGTGAAACACAATCAGGCTGATGACGCCTCCAAAACACTGCAGGAATCAAACACTGAAGACACTCCTAAGACTCTGACACAAATGTACACACACTTTTTGCGCTTTCAGATCCAGCAGAGCAGACGAAAGTATGATGGAGAAAACACACCAGATGTTTCCTGGGATAAAGACGCCATCCTTTCACTTGGGAAACTGGCATTTCATCATCTGTCAAAAAACAACTTGATCTTCTATGACACAGACCTGGAAGCCTGTGGTATTGACGTCTATAAGGCCTCAGTTTACTCAGGCATGTGTACCCAGATCTTTAAGGAGGAAACGGGGATTGTTCTTGGTACCATGTACTGTTTTGTTCACTTGAGCATTCAAGAGTTTATTGCAGCCCTTTATGCACATCTGTTTCTAGATATCAACAAGAGAAGTGTGTTTGATCAAGACTCTACAGAACAGGAGAACAGAAGCGAGTCCATGATTGATTTGCTGAAGACTGCAGTGGACAAGGCACTTGAGAGTGACAATGGACACCTGGACCTTTTCCTTCGTTTTCTTCTCGGTTTGTCTCTCCAATCCAATCAACGACTCTTACGAGGTCTGTTGTCACAGCATGACAAAAAAGACCAGAGCAAAGACGAAATAGTTCAGTACATTAAACAGAAATTTGAAGTGAATCTTTCTCCAGAGAGATCCATCAATCTGTTCTACTGTCTGAATGAACTGAACGACCAAACCTTGGTGAAAGAAATTCAGACTCACCTTAGCAAAGGAAGTCTCTCATCTTCTGACCTTTCACCTGCTCAGTGGTCTGCTGTGGCCTTTGTGTTGTTGACGTCAGATGAGGAGATGGAGGAGTTTGAACTTCAGAAATTCAAGAAATCAGACGAGTGTCTCATCAGACTATCAGCGGTCATCAAAACCTGCAAAAGAGCTCTGTAAGTCTTAATATAGGCTTCTGCCTATTTTAGTGCTTAACTAAAAATTACATCACATAATCTTATTAATTGTGTTTGTACTGCAGTTGTCTATATATTGACTTTAGTTAAATTAACTTATGTTAATAAATGCAACCTTAGTTTGCAGTATTAGTGAACAAAGCCTATAAAAAAGCCAGTTTAACATAAAATTGTTTTCAAGCACTAATACAACAATTTAAATATTCTTAAAAGGCCCACAATATCAATATTACGCATGCTCAATATCATAATATATTGAATATTGTTAAATGTCTGTCTATGTACATTTTGATGTATATAATTAATCTTACCTATGTGGTAGGGCTAGCTCTTTATAGATGTTTGTCTTTTAAGCTATAAACATTTTTTTAGTTAAGCAATACAGTTAATTTAATCTCTAATTTGATTACACTTTGAATAAAGATTATAATCTTACATCAAAAATATTTAATACAAATCCAATAATGGTATAAAAGTACTGGTTTTGAAGATTGATTGTATCTCAATCTATGCACTGAATTTTTACTGTTTATATACTCAAAAGTCCTTTCTATTTAGTAAAAGTATTACAGGTATCTAATTCTGTGGTGCAATTTATTTTCCTTGTAGGCTGAATGACTGTAACTTAACAGACAGAAGCTGTTCAGTCCTTGCTAGAGTACTTGGATCAGATACCAGTCTAAAAGAGCTGAACATGAGCAATAATAATCTGCAGGATTCAGGAGTGAAGCTGCTCTGCACTGGACTGAAGAACGTTAAGTGTGAATTAGAAGTACTGAGGTATGTGATCGGTTGCTAGTGTTCAGTAAGAATTTGTTAACTTGGAGTTGGTTAATCTGCTACAGAATGGATTCTGGTCTGTGAAATTTGTTGGCTTTAACTTCACATTTAATAGTACATTTCTTAGTCTAATGTGACATTTCAATTCAGTTAATTTACTGTGTTGGCTTTATGGCTTCTAAACCCCTTTAAAGTGTTTTTGTTTTTAGGCACAAACTGAATTTTTTTTTTCATTCTGGCTCATTTAGTAGCTCCACAGAAAAATTAATTCATTGATTGATGTTCGTTTGGCTTAGTCCAAGATTTAAAATTGAAATTCTGAGCTGGTACGAATGTATTCACACCTGTACGATTGCCCGCAGAGTGACTTTGAGGACTGTCCACATGGCCTCTCACATCTCCACAATCTAGAACGGTTCTCTCACTATTTGGTGCGTGGCCCTGCAACCTAGTTTTGTAAAGTCATGTCAAGCCTCTCCATAGTGGAAAGTGGTCTACTCTTATGCATTATTTGATTTTAGTATGTAAGAAATTTGTTACTTTGCACATTTGATCATTTTTTTTTTTGTGGTTATTTCTACTGGGATTGTTTCACCTATTGAACACTGTAAACCATAGATCTCAAACTGGATTCCTAAAAGGCTGTAGCTCTGCACTGTTTTGCACTAACCCTAATTAAACACTGCTAGTCCAACTAATCAAGGTGTTCAAGACTACTAGAGATTATTAAGCAGGTGTGAGTTGGATCTGGGTGGAGCTCAAGTATGCAGAGATGTGGCCCTCCAGGAATTGAGTTTGAGACCATTGCTCTAAATAAACCATCATTTTGCACAGTAACAGCTTTGCAAAGATTGCCATAATTTTCTGTTGGAACTTTGGGATTTTTGTCCTGGCATTGAGTCTGTGATGTCCTGTTAGCTGAATGTTAAATTGTTCTATCTGTTTCAGAATCTCATACTGCAGTATCAGTGGAGAAGGTTATAAAGCTCTGGCCTCAGCTCTGAGATCAAACCCTTCACACCTGATAGAGCTGGATCTCAGAGGAAATGATCCTGGACAATCAGGAGTGAAGGAGCTCACTGAGTTACTGCAGGATCCACACTGTACACTGAAGACACTGAGGTTTGTGTCTTTAAAATAATAGCATTCAAAAGATTTAAATGTATTTCAGCAAAAAAGAGATAAACTGTCACAAAAGGTTTGTGGAAGTTTTGTGATTATTAAAAAACATTCAAACGCTTGTGAATTTGTTATGTAATGTCAGTGTATTTGCTCTTTCTCCAGGTTTTTGAGTCCTGCTGCAGAGGAAGCCTGTCAGTTTGTGACTGGAGTTGTGGGTAAAAACCCATTACTTCTGAAGGAGCTAAATCTGAGTGGACGTGAACTAGGACTCTCGGACAGCTTTAAACTGCTTGTTCTTCTACTTGAGGATAAACACTGTACTCTCAACACACTGATGTGAGTATTTGACATGCATTGACACGAATATTATTGTGCGACTCTCAAACAGTGAATATGCTCTGTTGGAAAATCCACACAGAATGGACAAATAATTAAATATTTTTAATATTACCTAAACATCAAGAAAAATCAGTTCAGTATGTTAATGTGAGCAAATGTGTTACATCTTACAGGGATAGGTCCCCCAAAAATCACCTCATAATTTACTCTCCTTCATGTGGGAGAGTATATGAGTTTGCGTTTCTTTGGAACTTATATTGGAAGACTTTGGACGGAATTTCTAAAAAAATGCTTGTTGCTGTCTTTCTGACGACTTGCATTGTAGAGATAACAATTACTATGGGAGTCAGTGGGTGCCAGCTACTAGCATTTTTTAACATATCTTATGTGGTCAGAAGAAAGAAAATCTCATAGGTTTTAAATACAGAAAGGAAGAGTAAATGATGGCAGAATTTTCATTTTAGGTGAACTGTCTCTTTAATTCTCTGCTTTTTCCAGCCACTTCCACAGTTCATTGACTGATATGGATTTCTCACAAATTTTCAATAAGGTTTAGATCAGGACTCTTTGCTGGTCATTTCATTATTTCAATGTTTTCAGCTTTAAGGAACTGCTTCAGCTAGCATGTATAAAGTAATATTTTTCCTCCAGTCTTTCAGACTGCAGTATCACAGAAGAAGGTTATAAAGCTCTGGCATCAGCTCTGAGATCAAACCCATCATACCTGATAGAGCTGGATCTCAGAGGAAATGATCCTGGACAATCGGGAGTGAAGGAGCTCACTGATTTACTACAGGATGAACGCTGTAACTTAAAAGTCATCAGGTGATAAAATTGAAACTGATGTAAAATAAACAGTTTGAATGTAGATATGAGGTATAGATAATGAGATAGTAATGAGATATGGAAGAGGAATGATATCGTCACCTTAGAATTATAAGGTTCTATCTGACAGTTTTGTCAAAATTGAGTTATTGACATGTTCTTATTAAATGACAACTCATTTACATTATGGGATGTTTTTTTCTTATACGTAGTTTACATTTTAAGACGTTTTATTTAAAAAAACAAATGCTACACATACTGTTTGCTATATGGAATGCAAAAACTTTGAAGCTCAAAATCACTCAGAACGCAGATAGAACCTTATAATTCCAAGGTGACGATAAGCAAAATCCATTGTAATTTAGAGAAATCCAGCAAACACACCAATTAAATTGTGACAAATATAATTTAAAACATCTGACGTTCACATCTGCTTCATGCAGGTTTCTGAAAAGTCCAGCTGCACAGGAATCATGTGATTTTCTCACTGATGTTCTGGGTGTAAATCCATTATTACTGACCGAACTGGATCTGAGTGAAGATAAATTAGGAGATCTGGATGGAGAGAAACTCTTGGCGCTTTTGATGGACCCTCATAGCAAAGTGGAGAAAATGAAGTGAGTCAACGTGATTTATTCTTTTAATCTTCTAGTGTGTGAGTAGATATGAGGAGCTGTATGTGCCTTAAATGTGTGCTGAATTTTAAATAATGCTGTTTTTGTCTTTAGGCTGAATAATTGTGAACTGCTTGAGAAAAGCTGTTCAGTTCTAGCTACTGTTCTCTCATCTAAAACCATCCTGAAAGAGATGAACCTGAGCAACAGTCGTCTGCTGGACTCGGGAGTCAGAAAGATCTGTGAGGGACTGAAGAATACTGTGTGTGAGCTGGAGATACTCAAGTCAGTACATTTGATCATAAAACAAACTGAAATGAGTATTATGCATCGGCTTATGACTTTTGAACCCAATTCTTTTCACAAATAGAGCATATGTAGACTATATATATTTATAAATAGGGAATATCTAAGAATACCAGTTCTCCTTCAGACAAATGTGACCAATTGCAAACACATCAATGACAACACGTCTGCAATTCAAAGCTGCCTTTCTGTATTCAAAAAGTAACATTTTTTGGTTCTTAGATTACAAAATACTTGCTTGTCAGGCATAATTAAAGTTTTAAATTTGATTTATTATGGAGCCTTACTATGAGGTTTGTTCTGAAGGGTGAAAAAAGTGCTCAATCATTCTGTCACAAATAAGCTCTCTGTTGCATCCCTCATCAAACACCTCAGAAAGTACAAGTTCAGAATGCTCTCCCTCAGATCATTGTTTCTCTGTTAAGGAATGCAGGAGCCTTGTCCTATCTTGATGATCTGGCCATTTGCACACCTTCTCAGTGCCAGACAGAGATTGATATGAGCATGCTGGTGTCTCATCTGGAGAGATTAGCGTCTAAAATGAACCAGACCAAAAGCTTTCTGACTCCTTCACAGTATTTTTACTGTAATTTTCTATAATCTTCTATGTGAAGCTGCTTTGACACAATCCACATTGTATAAGCGCTATACAAATAAAGGTGAATTGAATTGAGTAGATAATTAACTTGCATTTCATGATGTCCTGATGGCCCCAACACTATCGGTAGTTTTTTTAATGCAACTGCAGAAACACAGATGATTCAGGCCCCATTTACACTAATACGTTTTAGTTTTAAAACACATACATTTTGCTATGGTTACGCCTTCCATCCACATTACCCCAGAGTTTTCGAGCCCCAACAATGGAGCGTTTTGGAAACACTGAAGAGGCCGTTTTGGTTTTAAACAGCTGCTGCTCTGTGTTAGTGTGGATGGGGGAAAATGGAGACATCTGAAAACGGAGGCGGGGCTGCAGACATTCGCTGACTGGGGCTTTTCCCTCAATATTAAGTACACAAAGTTTGTGCCATTTTAAAACTAAAACGTATTCGTGTAAACGGGACCTCAGTGTTTTGGCTTTTACCATTCACGTTTGCATTACACTGGAATTAATTTATGTTGAGCTGCTTTGACACAATTTAAATTGGAAAAAAGCACTATAGACATAAAGATGAATTAAATAAGGGGATTTCAAAAATGGACGCTCTCAATCACCGAAGAGCCCCATGTTTCTTTTTTTTCTGAGCTGTGATGTAGTTTCATGCTTTGTTATTGTGCAGTAATGAATGAAATTGAATTACAACGTTAATTTACATTGCTGTTTGTACTGTTTGTAGGCTTTCAGACTGCAGTATCAGCGAGGAAGGTTATATAGCTCTGGCTTCAGCTCTGAGATCAAACCCTTCACACCTGATAGAGCTGGATCTCAGAGGAAATGATCCTGGACAATCAGGAGTGAAGGAGCTCACTGAGATACTGCAGGATCCACACTGTACACTGAAGACACTGAGGTTTGTGTTTAAAAAAAAAATATATACATTCAATACATTTGATCAAAAAGAAAGGTAAACTATCAGAAAATAGATTATGGAAGTTTTATTATTAAAAATCATTTAAAAGCTTGTGAAATTGTTGTGTAATGTTAGTGTATTTGCTCTTTCTTCAGGTTTTTGAGTCCTGCTGCTGATGAAGCCTGTCAGTTTGTGACTGGAATTGTGGGTAAAAACCCATTGCTCCTGAAAGAACTGAATCTGAGTGATTGTGAACTAGAAGACACACAAGTGAATCAACTCTCTGCTTTACTGCAGGATAAACACTGTAAACTCATTGTACTTCAGTGAGTATTTTTGTGTATTTAGATTTAATGAAATATAGATTTTTTTTTTTTCATGTTAACTAAGTCAGTTTTTAAGAGTCTTTCATTTGAGCCATCAAGTACTTTGTGTTTTTAAATGAGTATTCTGTTCAACATTTTAGGATGCGTGGTTGTGGTCTAACAGAGGAAAGCTGTTTAGCTCTCGCTACTGTCTTGATCTCAAACTCCAGTCTGAAAGAGCTTGACATGAGCAACAATAATCTGCAGGATTCAGGAGTGATGAAACTCCAGAGTGGATTACAAAATACAAACTGCACACTGGAGAAACTCAGGTGAATTTAACACCCCATTCATTGGTTTAAATAATATTGATTTTTAATTATTATTATTTTATAACAGATTTTTTTTCTCTAGTCTTTCAGACTGCAGTATCAGTGAAGAAGGTTATAAAGCTCTGGCTTCAGCTCTGAGATCAAACCCTTCACACCTGATAGAGTTGGATCTCAGAGGAAACGATCCTGGACAATCAGGAGTGAAGGAGCTCACTGATTTACTACTGGATCCACACTGTACACTGAAGACTCTCAGGTGATTGTGACATCCAAATTGAATCCATATAAATCAGCAAAATGTAGATGCAATTTATTCAAATTGTACATTTGGAACTTCTAATTGTTCCATTAGAATCCTGATCTAACAAACATTTCACTTTTTCCTGTTCCATTAGTCATTTATCTTTTATAGAACATCCTTTCATACATTCATTCATTCATTTATTCATCCATTCATTCATTTTCCTTCAACTTAGTACCTAATTTCAAGAGTTCACACTTAGCTGATGATCAATGAAGCATATTTGGCATGCTGTCCCGGGAGAGAGCCCTGAGCTCGTAATATCCTCGAGCCTGGGGCTCCCTCCCGTTAGATGGGCGAGAGGGGAGTTCAAGCTCAGGAAGGTCTCGAGAACTCCCCTGCTTGTCGCTGTGTGAGAAGTGTAAACTAAGGTTGTCTTAGGTGATAGTTTGGCTTAGTCGATTGGCTATGGTGTATGTTTTTGGACGGTGGGAGGAAACCGGGGAACCCGAGGGAAACCCACGCAAACACGGGGAGACATGCAAACTCTGCACAGAAACGCCAACTGGCCCGATAGGAGGTTGAACCGGCGGCGTTCTTGCTCTGAGGCAACAGTGCTAGCCACTGGGCCGCCATGTCGCCCTATAGGAAAAAGAGTGGAAGTAGGGGTGGAAGGGGGGAACTTCAAGACGAAGATAACTGGAGTGAAGAGCTCTGGTTATTTATAATGTGTCTGTAATCATCTAATAGGGCAGATTACGGAGCTAATGAGGTGCCAGCCGTGTTGATCATAAGCACGTGGTCCTCTGGGGGAAACCAGAGCACCCGGAGGAAATCCACGCCAACACAGGGAGAACATGCAAACTCCACACAGAAATGCCAACTGGCCCAGCCCGAACTCGATCCAGCGACCTTCTGTGAGGTGACAGTGCTAACCACTGAGCCACCATGCTGCTCCATACATACATGTGTATGTAATTTTTCAGTGTTCTTTGTAAAATCTTTAAAAGTAATGTATAGGTAACTAATGCTTACCTAGTTTGTTGATTGTGGGAATGAAGAATTTATGTAGTTACTGACATTAGGGGTGTCGCTTGGGAACCTTAATCACCACTGAGTGGATTTTGGATGCGTGACCACTCTTTTGGACATATAGTTAAATAAGAAAGCCTACATGCACCACTCATTCATACATGTTTATAGTTTGGTGGCTCAGTGGTAAGCACTGTCACCTCACAGCAAGAAAGTCACTGGTTCGAGTCCAGGCTGGTCTAGTTGGCATTTCTATGTAGAGTTTGAATGTTCTCCCTGTGTTGGCGTGGGTTTCCTCCAGGTGCTCCGTTTTCCCCCACAGTCCAAAGACATGCGCTATAGGTGTATTGGGCAAACTCAATTGGTCGTAGTGTATTAGTGTGTGTGAATGTGTGTATGGGTGATTCCCAGTACTGGGTTGTGGCTACAATGGCATCCACTGCTTAAAACACATGCTAGAATAGTTGGTGGTTCATTCCGCTGTGGTGACTCCTGATAAGGGATTGAGCCGAAGGAAAATGAATGAATGAACATTTGTACATTTTCTCAGGTAAAACTTTTTCTAAGGTAATTTCCTGTTTATCTCATTTGTTAAAAATATGACCTGTCATGCATTTTGTAGTAATAGTTTTGCTTAAAGATAGCATTTATTGTTTAATATATTTGATATTAAATGTTTTATGCTGGAGTTAAAAAAGGAAGAGCTGAATTACAGAAAACTAAACTTGAATACTTCATTGAATGTCAATGCTCAGAACTAAATTCAGACTCCTTCCTCCTTTCTACTCTTAAAACCTTACCTGTTGCTACTCCATCCCACGCTGGCTATCACAACAACTGCATATCTGTCTATCAAAAATAAAATGAAGTATGAGATTACTGATGAAATGTACATACCTAAAACAAAAATACCTGATCAGTCTTCTTGTGCAATGAAGCATTAAGTCAGGAGGACAAGCCGCATCATGAATGCACAGGCTTATTCATGTTGTCCTGTATACAAGCTTTCAGCTACCACCTCAGGAGCAGATCTTTTTCATTCAGGGCTGTATCGATTTGATCATAAGCCCCCAAAAATGATCAGTCATGGTTTTCCTCATTCCCCAATGCTGCATGTCAAGTTTATCTCACAGCAATGCAAAAATTGAACCTCATGAATAAATGGCTTGGAATGGAATCTAATGAATAACTGAAGCGCATCTGCTTAGTGCATGTCAGCAACCCTGATATGCGAAGCATGGGAGAGACTACATAAGGGCTATGCTCCAACAAAAATGATTGAAAGGGGTGTTTGTCCTGACAGAAAGGAATGTTTTAAATGCTCTTTGGTTTCTCTCCAAAGACTGCAGGACTCTAGTGAAATTCAGCAGCATCAATTATGATGTAGCTAAAATATGTAACCATAGCCCATTAGCTCAAGTACTCAAGGCTCCTTCAGCATCATACGATAAATACAGGGAGGGTGGATTTCATTCTAGCACTATTGTTTTTTATGCAAACTGCTCAAAAGTTGGACTTCCAAGTCTGTGAAAAAATACTCAATCTGTCTTTTAAAGTTATATCCTAATGCCCCATTCACACAGGGTGTTGAATGGGTGACGTCAGCCGTTGCCGAACTGCATTGTGGAGCCGTCACCGCCACTTCAGTGGCATTGCTCGCGGCAGAAGTTGGGACTTTCTCAACTTTTTTTAAGCCCCAACGGAAGCGATTGCTGACTAATTTCATTGGCGGATGCTGCTATGACTATTGCGTCAGCCCCAACTTCAGACACGTCCTCTGTCAAGTGTTGACGCTGAAGCCCTGTGTGGATCGGCCGTTAGTGTTCCAAGCACATGTCTGTCAAAACCTAGTGATTCTGGATGATTAGATGAATTGTTCATTTACCGGACCAGAGTTCTTTTAAGCTGTTCAATATGAAGAGTAAACTGTTGTATAATCCCAAAACTTGCTGAGAATCATCTGAGTGGAAAATTCCTATAAGAAACCCTAAAGGTCTGGAACCAGAAGCCAAGATTTTTCTGCTTCAAGAAACCGTATATAATAATAGCACACAAAGTCAGACAGAGAGTCACTAGACCAAACAACACATCTTTTGTCCATGGAAGAACATATGGTGGGTGGTAAGAAGGGCACCACAGCTTTCTTCATTTTCTATGGCACAAGCAATGTAATGTCAAGCAAATTTTGAGTGATGAGTCTCCTCATTTTATGGGCTACAAAACTTCTCAGAAAAAACATACAGAATCAAGTTATCGATTCCATGGAGTAAGGACATTTCAACATTGATGATGGCTTGATATCTTCACTTAAACACGGTCAGTTCAAACTCTGACAGTCATGGAAGCCTTCCCACTTGAAGATTGTGCTCCAGTAATAATAGACCTAGATTTGATTAGAGAAACTTTACCTGACCTAACTTTTAACACACCTAAACTCTGTTGTAGCAAATCAAAACTGACACGCACCTACTCTGCATCAACCGTTAACTCTCACACAGAGAATAGCTCTTTTCAAATAACTGTTGGGATGTTGAACCCCTCTTGGAGAACAAACAATGCGAAAGGAAAGCCTAGGGAGATTCTTTACAGAGTGCAAAGTGGTGCTTGGAGACACTTATTATCAGTCAAAGCGATTGAATGTGAATGTTCACATTAAGGCCAATGCATTGTAAAACTGCAGTTGCACTGAAGAAAATCTTGCCTGCGAACGACATCTGGGTTCACTGGTAAATGCAAGGAATGTTAATCTTAAAATAACACAAAAGGCTGCATTTGCAGATAAATCGATTAGTTATCCCTCCAAGCTAACCAAGTGATGTCCAAAAGTAACCACTTGAAGAAACTCTACAATTTGCATCGGCAAATGTGTAACCTGCTGCAAGCAGAGTGGAACCTGTACTGGATCGCCTTTATTTAATAACCTTAATTAAACAAAGATAAACCAGAATCCTCTCTTGGCTATATTTCTTAGCTAGAGTTTAGTTGAAGGATCATCTTTTAAATGTTTTGCAAAAAGAATACATTAGATTATACTTTACCACACAAGGTAACTTGATGGGCTCTGGCAAATGAATTCAATGTCCACTCCAGCGAAGTAAATTAATAAAATATACTTTTATTAACAAAATGAAATCCAGTGAAAAAGTAGAATAAACAAAAGACAATTAACAGAAACAAAAATCCTTACTTTATCCTCCGTTGAGAATAAAGGGCAAACCAACCTTCAGTATAAAGAGATTGGAGAACACGCAAAGCTGATCTGTGTGGCTCAGCTTTTTATACTCGTATAATCAAGTCATGCACATAAATATACCTCATACATCATTGAGGATTTGACATGTTGGATTATACTCATGTGTGCACATGCACATCTACACTTTGGGTTTCCCCATTACATTTGACAACAGTTTATAAATCATTAGGGACCAACCGTATAATGTGGCCAAAACTTCTAATCAATAAATTCCAGTAATATAGATCATGTCTTATGCGAACAGATTTATACTTGTTCCTAAATATCACTAGAACATGAATCAACATCTACATAGGTATATGCACTATAGATCATGTCTTATGCGAACAGATTTATACTTGTTCCTTGCAAGAGAAGCACATTAGATATATAACCTCCTAACTCTCATATTCTTGTCAGTTATAGACTTTTGGTCAGACAGATATATAGTCAACAGAGTATATTCAAACATGAATCTTTTAAGCAGTTTAATCATCAAACATGGCTAGCGTATGTGTGGGTGTGTTTAGAGGCTCAAGTGTGTGAGTTGAGCAGTCAGGTCAACTAGAGTTCCTCCAGCTGGTTTCTTGGCTCGGCGCGCCCTCTGCCGGAGACGTCCGTCCTTACGCTTACGCCTTGCTTCATCATTAAGAGTTGTTCTCTTGAGTATTGGAATTTCAGAGTATGTCAATGATCGTTTCTGTCTGTTGTATAGAACATCACTGGGGCTATCGAATACCACAAACGCTAAAAGAACACTGTATGGTGGACATATCATTTGAATGTCTTAAAGCATGCTCTCCCTTTATATGTGGGTCAACCAGATGTACCAAAGTGGTACAGGCAGAGAGCAAGATGTGGGCCATTATGTTCTGCTGAATGAGTTAAAGAGTTGTGCAATTTACTGTCATTAAGTCCATAATCTGCTTCTCTGCCTTTTAACTAAAATCAAGTGATCACCTTCTGGAGGTTTCCTGGCTCTAGGGGGGCAGTCGTGGCCTAATGGTTAGAGGTTGCATGTTCGAGTATGAATAATGATTATGTATAGTTTGAGTATGATAAGAATGAATAACCTCTCTCACCACCCTCAATACCATAGCTGAGGTGAGTCCCTTGAGCAAGGCACAGATCACCCAACTTTTCCCAGCGCACCACAGCAATGGCTCCCCACTGCTCCGGGTGTGTGTTCACAGTGTGTGTTCACTGCTGTGTGTGCACTTGGATGAGTTAAATGCAGAGAATAAATTCTTGATATGGGTCACCATACTTTGCCAAAATCACAACTTTTACTTTCACTTTCGAATGATTAACCTTACTACAGCACCCTCTTCGTTGGCTATGATTTGACTTTGTTTAATCTGGGTTTTACTACTCTACATGAGAACATTACAACTATGGTCGCTCTTAGAATTGCTCTTTAATATTGAAACATCCAGAATCGGTGGTCTCATATATCTGGTGTTGCGGCCTTCCATATCTACTCACTGACTGATTGGAGCTTTTTAAACAATGTTTGTTCTTATTAAATTTAATGCTGTCTTATCTCTCCTATAGGTTTTTGAGCAATTTTGCTGATGAAGTCTGTCAGTTTGTGACTGGAGTTGTGGGTAAAAACCTGTTACTCCTGAAAGAACTGAATCTGAGTGATCGTCAACTAGGAGACACACGAGTGAATCAACTCTCCGCTCTACTGCTGGACAAACACTGTCAGATCAACACACTCATGTGAGTATTGCACATTATTTTAGAGGTCAGCTGATTTGTGAAGTTTATCTTTGTGCTTCTGATATCCATGTTTTTTACATTTTAGCACTGGTGTCTATGAATACATTTTAGCAGTTAAAGCTGATTTAACGTATGTTGTCCCTGTGAACTGTGGTGGTTTTTTGTGGAAACAGGTTATTGATATTGAATATTAATATTGGTTTTGTTTCACTTCGACACAGTCCATCGTAGTTTGACAGTTCTTATCAATCAGGCTGTCATGATTTGTCTATTTTGGAAGAATGACAAAATAAGCATTTCGCCAAGCTGTTGTACGAAACACTGCTAAACACAACTTAGCCAACTTGTGTTAGCTTGTCTAGGAGAGCCCTGCACGAGCCTTAAATCTAAACCCTAGCCCGGCCCTGGCCCGAGATGCACAGGCTGTAGCCCGGCCCCTGTCCAACAACTCATAAAAAGAAATTATGACAACTCATTTTTTTATCAGAATAATTTGGAGAAATGTTTGGTTTTTGTTTGGTTTTTTAAATGTAGGATTTAGTTTAAGTGACATCGATAGTCAAGCAGTATGTTGTCCACAGTGAGTTTACTCAATTTAACCCAGTGCCGTCTGCAGCCGCACAGCTGTATGCACTGCGTGTACCTACCATGAGAGGGCGCGAATTAATGTCGCTTTTTTATTTATTTTTTTACATAATTTATATTGATTATTAAACATTATACACTAAGATATATTGACAAAGCAAGAAAGAATGAGATTAAATAAAGGTGTGCATTTGTGTGTTTTAAAGAGTGTGTATGTACTTGCATGGTGGGAGAGATGGGGAAAGAAATCTATTGGCTTTAGTTTTGCTGGTAGCTTTTCCGCATACTAAAACTTACAATTCAGATAGCTATTGTTTAAAACAAGGTTTAAAATGAGTAAACACTCTTTATAATAGCTAAAATAATTTCAGACATTTGCCAAAAGGCCTAAAACTAATGAGATTAATATTTATCCCTCACACGGGGCGGAGACCACAGTCTCATCAGCACCTGAGCCGGTGAAACTCAAGGCCCAGCTTGTGTCTCTTTCATCGGTCGATTCAGATCCAGCTGCCAGCTGTGCAGCCCCTCGCATAGAACCACTACCATTCAAGGTGTTTTAAACTATTCTAATTAAAATTTTATTTAGGCTGGATTATTATTTTATTTGACAATCCAGTTTGTGTTTTGGCTTTGTTGAAGCATATAGTGGACTTGTTTGAAGCACTTCACCTCAAATGTTATTCGTTCTTCTTTTATCTAGTAGATAACTGACAAACAAAAATATATATTAAAGCTAAAAGACAAACAATATGAAATTTGTTTTAAAAAGATAGTTTTTCAAGAAAAATATATACAAATTATAATTTTGTTTGAGCCCATCTGCTACTCAACTGTGCAGATGGATGATTTGTTTTAGTCAGTGGAAAGTAAGGATTTAATTAATGCTTCACTACCACAGTCCTCTGTCATATATTTGCAAATGCTTTAATATGTCATAATTTTAAAGATTACGTCTTGAGTGTCTGATTTGTTCTTTGTGCTTTTATTACATTTAGATTTCAAAGAAAATATATTAATATTAAAAAGGAAACTAATTATCCCATAACGAATGCCCTTAAATAATGTAGCCTTTGACAGCAAGCATCAGTGTTTCTAGAGATTGAAATAAACATAAGGCATGATGAGGCGGGGCGGTGCTGGATTTGTGCATAATTTAAATAAAATCCTGCAGGTGCCCCTGGACAAGTCGTGGATTGTGCATAACCAGTTGGCTCATCATTTAAAGTTGTCACTATTTAAAAAATTGACCAAAAGTTTGCCTTTCCTCCAACGTGTTCACAGTTTTAAATTCGCCATTGCCAATTTTTCTCTTTATGTTCTCTATTGTGGGGGGCGCAGTGGCGCAGTAGGTAGTGCTGTTGCCTCGCAGCAAGAAGGTCGCTGGTTCGAGCCTCGGCTGGGTCAGTTGGCGTTTCTGTGTGGAGTTTGCATGTTCTTTGAAAATTGCGTACAAATGTGTCAGATTGTAAGCAAAAGCCTGTGTAAAAATATCTTGCATGTCGTTCCATAGTAAAATTCAAGTTTGCTGAACTCTGACCTGTGAATCACATTAAGTAAATATGTTAAACCAATAAAATGTGATCTTTTGGTGCAGACATTTAAAACATGGAGGAATGGCTCATTTTAGAAGAGTCAAATCTTCCTGCCTCTTATTCCAGCACCATTTGAATGAGTTTTGCATGCTCAAAGTCTAGTGTGATTTTAAGATTCCTGTCTTGTGTTTCTCTGTCCGGCGTTTTGGACTATGTTCTTTGTGTTGACTTCCTGCGTTTGTTTTATTTGTCGCCACTTGCTTGCTTGGTTTGTGACTGGTGGAGCTGTGCATTGTTGGAGTTGCTCTTCAATGTTTTAGCTTTCAGCAGAGACATTTACATTATACCTAACTGAACTTCAACTGTGACAACTGAATTGAAGCCAATTGAATTTACTAGAACATCTATGCATCATCGCTAACATCTATGTTAAGTTGCTTTGACACAAGCTAAATTTAAAAAAAAAAAAAAAAGCACTATAGAAATAATCATTAATTGAATTATGTAACTTATTAGTTATCACATTTGCTCAGGAGACCTATTGTTCTCTTGTGTTTTGATTTTTGGGATGTCAGTTGTTGTTTCTGTTACCTCATGTGGATTATGTTCTTGTTTGTTTTTCTGTGCAAGTAGAGCTTTCATATGATTCCCACTGCTCTTTGTCCCTGTTTACTTATTTTAACGTGATCTTATTGACAATTAACAAGTTACAAATTGTCACAATTTAATATATTAGCTGTAAGCAATTTACTTTTATACACTCTAAAACCCAACAGTCAACTTTATCAAATGAATTGAGTGTCGTTAACTCAAAATTTACTGAAATACAATTCAGCTCATTTGAAAAGAGTTTTGAACTCAGTGTTAAAGGTAATGAGTTGTTTAAATACTCTATATAAGTTGAAGTAATAAGGTAAGTTTACAGTACTCATATAGATTAGTTTAACTCAAATGGTTTGTAGCAATCGGTTTCCTCAAATGGTTTGAGTTGACTTAACTCATTGGGTTTTACAGTACTCAGTTGGTTTGAGTTCTCTTCATTTGTTGGGTTTTACTGTGCTCAAATTGCTTCATTTACTTCAATGGATTAAGTTCACAGTACTCATTAAGATTAGTTTTTGAACTTAAATGGTTTGTTCCAATCTGTTTACTCAAATGGTTTAGAGTTACCCTAACTTTTAGGATTTTACAGTGTATCAATTAGCAATATTAATCAGGTAATACATACAGTTTATTGTTTATGTTAATTCATGTTTTTACTCCTGTAATGAGTACTTGTACATGTTAATACTCTGATAGCTACAATTTTACAAATGTATTAGTAGACACAGACCTAAATACATTTGATCCAAGGGTGAGATTGAATTCATCTTTAATTTATAGACTGTTTAGTGACTTACAGTTAATTGTAATTTACTATCTGATGTACTAAATTCAATAGGGCTTTAAAATTATAAATTGCTGCCAAAGCCTTATATAACCAGCATAAATCTGACCTATTTTTATTCTTCTTGTGTCTTCAGTCTTTGTGATTGCAGCATTACAGAAGTACAGTGTATGATCCTTACTTCAGCCCTGAAATCAAACCCATCACACCTGACAGAACTGAACCTTAGTTATAATCCCATAAAAAACACTGGAGTGAATCTCTTATGTGACGTACTAAAAGATTCCTATTGTAAACTGGAAACACTGAGGTGAGAAACGTACAATACAACAATCGACAGGATTTGTTTTTTAGCTTTTAATCATGCATTTGTGTCATGATTTTTATTCTAAGCTAGTATAATGTTTGTATTAGTCTTTCAGACTGCAGTATCAGTGAAGAAGGTTATAAAGCTCTGGCTTCAGCTCTGAGATCAAACCCTTCACACCTGATAGAGCTGGATCTCAGAGGAAATGATCCTGGACAATCAGGAGTGAAGGAGCTCACTGATTTACTGGAGGATCCACACTGTACATTAAAAATGATCAGGTGATAATCTTTGAAATATCTAAAACGGAACTGAAATCAGTTGTGTGAGAAAATATATGAGTGTGGTAATGTTATGAAAAATTCATTGCACACATGAAATTGAGATCAATTAAAAAAAAAACATCAGTAACCTACAATTCTGCTTCATGCAGGTTTCTAAAGAGTCCTGCTGCACAGGAGTCATGTGCTTATCTCTCTGAAGTTCTGGGCATAAATCCATTATTACTGACAGAACTGGATCTGAGTGAAGATAAATTAGGAGATCTGGATGGAGAGAAACTCTCTGCTCTTCTGATGGACTCTCATTGCAGAGTGGAGAAAATGAAGTGAGTCAGCATGATTTATTCTTTTAAACTTCTAGTATGCAAGTAGATATGACGAGCTGTATGTGCCTTAAATGTGTGCTGAATATTAAATGATGCTGTTTTTGTGTTTAGGCTGAATAATTGTGAACTGCTTGAGAAAAGCTGTTCAGTTCTAGCTACTGTTCTCTCATCCAAAGCCATCCTGAAAGAGATGAACCTGAGCAACAGTTGTCTGCTGGACTCGGGAGTCAGAGAGATCTGTGAGGGACTGAAGAATCCTGTGTGTGAGCTGGAGATACTCAAGTCAGTACATTTGATCGTAAAACAAACTGAATGTGTATTATGCATCGGCTTATGACTTTTGAACCCAATTCTTTTCACAAATAGAGCATATGTAGACTATATATATTTATAAATAGGGAATATTTAAGGATACCAGTTCTCCTTCAGACAAATGTGACCAATTGCAAACACATCAATGACAACATGTCTGCAGTTCAAAGCTGTCTTTCTGTATTCAAGAAGTAATTGTTTTTGGTTCTTGGATTACAAAATACTTGCTTGTCAGGCATAATTAAAGTTTTAAATTTGATTTATTATGTAGCCTTACTATGAGGTTTGTTCTGAGGGGTGAAAAAAGTGCTCAATCATTCTGTCACAAATAAGTTCTCTGTTGCATCCCTCATCAAACACCTCAGAAAGTACAAGTTCAGAATGCTCTCCCTCAGATCATTGTTTCTCCATTAAGGAATGCAGGAGCCTTGTCCTATCTTGATGATCTGGCCATTTGCACACTTTCTCAGTGCCAGACAGAGATTGATATGAACATGCTGGTGTCTCATCTGGAGAGATTAGTGTCTAAAATGAACCAGACCAAAAGCTTTCTGACTCCTTCACAGTAGATTTACAGTCATTTACTGTAATCTTCTATGTGAAGCTGCTTTGACACTATCTACATTGTATAAGCGCTATACAAATAAAGGTGAATTGAATTTAATTAAATAGATAATTAACTTGCGTTTCATGATGTCCTGATGGCCCCAACACTATCTGTAGTTTTTTTTAATTCAACTGCAGAAACACAGATGATTCAGGCCCCATTTACACTAATACGTTTTAGTTTTAAAACGCATACGTTTTGGTACGGTTACGCCTTCCTTCCACATTACCCCAGAGTTTTCGAGCCCCAACAATGGAGCGTTTTGGAAACGCTGAAGAGGCTGTTTTGGTTTTAAAACGTTGTTGCTCTGTGTTAGTGTGGATGGGGGAAAATGGAGACATCTGAAAACGGAGACGGGGCTGCAGACATTCGCTGACTGGGGCTTTTCCTTCAAAATTAGGTACACAAAGTTTGCGCTGTTTTAAAACTAAAAGGTATTAGTGTAAACAAGGCCTCAGTGTTTTGGCTTTCACCATTGACATTTGCATTACACTGGACTTGAGGTTTAATTTACTAGAACTTAATTTATGTTGAGCTGCATTGACAATCTAAATTGGAAAAAAGCGCTATAGAAATAAAGATGAATTGAATAAGGGGATTTCAAAAATGGACACTCTCAATCACCGAAGAGCCCCATCTTTCTTTATTTTTTCTGAGCTGTGATGTAGTTTCATGCTTTGTTATTGTGCAGTAATGAATGAAAATAAATTACAGCGTTAATTTACATTGCTGTTTTTACTGTTTGTAGGCTTTCAGACTGCAGTATCAGTGAAGAAGGTTATAAAGCTCTGGCTTCAGCTCTGAGATCAAACCCTTCACACCTAATAGAGCTGGATCTCAGAGGAAATGATCCTGGACAATCAGGAGTGAAGGAGCTCACTGAGATACTACAGGATCCACACTGTACACTGAAGACACTGAGGTTTGTGTTTAAAAAAAATATATATACATTCAATACATTTGATCAAAAAGAAAGGTAAACTATCAGAAAATAGATTATGGAAGTTTTATTATTAAAAATCATTTAAAAGCTTGTGAAATTGTTGTGTAATGTTAATGTATTTGCTTTTTCTTCAGGTTTTTGAGTCCTGCTGCTGATGAAGCCTGTCAGTTTATGACTGGAATTGTGGGTGAAAACCCGTTACTCCTGAAAGAACTGAATCTGAGTGATCGTGAACTAGGAGTCACACGAGTGAATCAACTCTCTGCTTTACTGCAGGATAAACACTGTAAACTCATTGTACTTCAGTGAGTAATTATGTGTATTTAGATTTAATGAAATATATATATATATATATTTCATGTTAACTAAATCAGTTTTTAAGAGTCTTTCATTTGAGCCATCAAGTACTTCGTGTTTTTAAATGAGTATTCTGTTCAACATTTTAGGCTGCGTGGTTGTGGTCTAACAGAGGAAAGCTGTTCAGCTCTCGCTACTGTCTTGATATCAAACTCCAGTCTGAAAGAGCTTGACATGAGCAACAATAATCTGCAGGATTCAGGAGTGAAGAAACTCCAGAGTGGATTACAAAATACAAACTGCACACTGGAGAAACTCAGGTGAATTTAACACCCCATGCATTGGTTTAAATAATATTGATTTTTAATTATTATTATTTTATAACAGATTTTTTTTCTCTAGTCTTTCAGACTGCAGTATCAGTGAAGAAGGTTATAAGAAGCGTTAATTTACATTGCTGTTTTTACTGTTTGTAGGCTTTCAGACTGTAATATTAGTGAAGAAGGTTATAAAGCTCTGGCTTCAGCTCTGAGATCAAACCCTTCACACCTGATAGAGCTGGATCTCAGAGGAAATGATCCTGGACAATCAGGAGTGAAGGAGCTCACTGATTTACTACTGGATCCACACTGTACACTGAAGACTCTCAGGTGATTGTGACATCCTAATTGAATCCATATAAATCAGCAAAATGTAGATGCAATTTATTCAAATTGTACATTTGGAACTTCTAATTGTTCCATTAGAATCCTAACAAGCATTTCTCTTTTTCCTGTTCCATTAGTCATTTATCTTTTATAGAACATCCTTTCATACAATTATTCATTCATTCATTCATTTTCCTTCAACTTAGTACCTAATTTCAAGAGTTCACACTTAGCTGATGATCAATAAAGCGTAAATGGCATGCTGTCCCGGAAGAGAGCCCTAAGCTCATAATATCCTCGAGCCCGGACAAGACGAAGATAACTGGAGTGAAAAAGTGTCTGTAATCATCTAATAGGGCAGATTACGGAGCTAATGAGGTGCCAGCCGTGTTGATCATAAGCACGTTATTCTCTCGAAATTAGTTTATAAATAAACCACACTTATCAGAAGTTGCCACAGCGGAATGAACCGCCAATTATTCTAGCATACACTACGGCCAATTTAGTTGACTATTCACCTATATTGCATGTCTTCGGACTGTGGGGGAAACCAGAGCACCCGGAGAAAACCCACCCAGAAATGCCAACTGGCCCAGCCTAAACTCGAACCAGCGACCTTCTGTGTGGTGACAGTGCTAACCAATGAGCCACCATGCTGCTCCATACATACATGTGTATGTAATTTTTCAGTGTTCTTTGTAAAATCTTTAAAAGTAATGTATAGGTAACTAGTTTCTTGATTGTGGGAATGAAGAATTTATGTAGTTACTGACATTAGGGGTGTCGCTTGGGAACTTTTATCACCCCTGAGTGGATTTTGGATGCATGGCCACTCCTTTGGGCATACAGTTAAATAAGAGGGCACCACTCATTCTTATATGTTTATAGTTTGGTGGCTCAGTGGTTAGCACTGTCACCTCACAGCAAGAAGTTCACTGGTTCGAGTCCAGGCTGGTCCAGTTGGCATTTCTATGTGGAGTTTGCATGTTCTCCCCATGTTGGCGTGGGTTTCCTCCAGGTGCTCCGGTTTCCTCCACAGTCCAGAGACATGCGCTATAGGTGTATTGGACAAACTTAATTGGTCATAGTGCATGAGTGTGTGTGTATGGGTGTTTCCCAGTACTGGGTTGTGGCTACAATGGCATCCACTGCTTAAAACACATGCTGGAATAGTTGGTGGTTCATTCCGCTGTGGTGACCCCTGATAAATAAGAAACTGAGCCGAAGGAAAATGAATGAATGAACATTTGTACATTTTCCCAGGTAAAACTTTTTCTAAGGTAATTTCCTGTTTATCTCATTTGTTAAAAATATAACCTGTCATGCATTTATAGTAATAGTTTTGCTTAAAGATAGCATTTTGATAAATTGTTAAAATGTTTTATGCTAGGGTTAAAAAAGGACGAGCTGAATTACAGAAAGCTAACTTGAATGCTGCATTGAATGTCAATGCTCAGAACAAAATTCAGACTCCTTCCCCCTTTCTACTCTTAAAACCTTACCTGTTGCTACTCCATCCCACGCTGACTATCACAACTGCATATCTGTCTATCAAACGTAAACCGAAGTATGAGATTACTGATGAAATTGACATACCTAAAACAAAACTACCTGATCAGTCTTCTTGTGCGATGAAGCATTAAGTCAGGAGGACAAGCCGCATCATGAATGCACAGGCTTATTCATGTTGTCCTGTATACAAGCTTTCAGCTACCACCTCAGGAACAGATCTTTTTCATTCACGGCTGTATCGATTTGATCATAAGCCCCCAAAAATGATCAGTCATGGTTTTACTCATTCCCCAATGCTGCATGTCAAGTTTATCTCACAGCAATGCAAAAATTGAACCTCATGAATAAATGGCTTGGAATGGAATCTAATGAACAACTGAAGCGCATCTGCTTAGTGCATGTCAGCAACCCTGATATGCGAAGCATGGGAGACACTACATAAGGGCTATGCTCCAACAAAAATGATTGAAAGGGGGTGTTTGTCCTGAAAGGAATGTTTTAAATGCTCTTTGGTTTCTCTCCAAAGACTGCAGGACTCTAGTGAACTTCAGCAGCATCAATTATGATGTAGCTAATTAGCTCAAGTACTCAAGGCTCCTTCAGCATCATACGATAAATACAGGGAGGGTGGATTTCATTCTAGCACTATTGTCTGAAGTCTGTGAAAAAATACTCAATCTGTCTTTTAAAGCTATATCCTAACGCCCCATTCACACAGGGTGTCAGCGTCAATGCTTCCTATTTACTTTGAATGGGTGACGTCAGCCGTTGCCGAACTGCATTGTGGATCCGTCAGCGCCGCTTCAGTAGCATTGCTCGCGGCAGAAGTTGGGACTTTCTCAACTTTTTTAAGCGCCAACGGTTGACGCTGAAGCCCCGTGTGGATCGGCCGTTAGTCTTCCAAGCACATGTCTGTCAAAACCTAGTTATTCTGGATGATTAGATCAATTGTTCATTAACTGGACCAGAGTTCTTTTAAGCTGTTCAATATGAAGAGTAAACTGTTGTATAATCACAAAACTTGCTGAGAATCATCTGAGTGGAAAATTCCTATAAGAAACCCTTAAGATCTGGAACCAGAAGCCAAGATTCTTCTGCTTCAAGATACAGTATATAATAATAGCACAGAAAGTCACTAGACCAAACAACACACCTTTTGTCCATGGAAGAACATATGGTGGGTGGTAAGAAAGGCACCACAACTTTCTTCATTTTCTATGGCACAAGCAATATTATGTCAAGGAAATTGTTGAGTGATGAGTCTCTTCATTTTATGGGCTACGAAGAGTTCTCAAAAAAAGCATACAGAATCAAGTTATCGATTCCATGGAGAAAGGACATTTCAACATTGATGATGACTTGATATCTGTACCTTCACTTACACACGGTCAGTTTAAACTCAGACAGTCATGGAAGCCTTCTCACTCGAAGATTGTGCCCGAGTAATAAAAGACCTAGATTTGATTAGAGAAACTTTACCGGACCTAACTTTTAACACACCTAAACTCTGTTGCTGTAAATCACAACTGACACGCACCTACTCTGCATCAACTGTTAACATTTACACAGAGAATGGCTCTTTTCAAAGAACTTGCATTTTGAACTGTTGAGTTGGTGCACCCCTCTTGGACAACAAACAATGCAAATGGAAAGCCTGGGGAGATTCTTTACAGTGTGCAAAGTGGTGCTTAGAGACACTTATTATCAGTCAAAGCGATTCTATGTGAATGTTTACAATAATTCACTGGTAAATGGACCAAGCAAGACATTTTAACCTTGAAACAACACAAAAGGCTGCATTTGCAGATAAATCGGTATCCTACCAAGCTAACCAAGTGGTGTCCAAAAGTAATCACTTGCAGAAACTCTGCCATTTGCATGGAAATATAATCTTAATGTCTTAAAACATGCTCTCCCATTATATATGTGGGTCTGTCACAACCAGATATACCAAAGTGGTGTACAGGCAGAGAGCAAGAGGGCCATTATGTTCTGCTGAATGAGTTGAAGAGCTGTGCAATTTACTGTCATTAAGTCCATAATCTGCTTCTCTGCCTTTTAACTAAAATCAAGTGATCACCTTCTGGAGGTTTCCTGGCTCTAGGGGGGCAGTCGTGGCTTAATGGTTAGAGAGTCGGACTTGTGATCGTAAGGTTGCAATAATGGTTATGTATAGTTATGTTATGTATAGTTCAAGTATGACAAGAATGAATAACCTCTCTCACCACCCTCAATACCATAGCTGAGGTGAGTCCCTAGAGCAAGGCACAGATCCCCCAACTTCTCCCCGCGCACCACAGCGATGGCTGCCCACTGCTCCGGGTGTGTGTTCACAGTGTGTGTTCACTGCTGTGTGTGCACTTGGATGAGTTAAATGCAGAGAATAAATTCTTGATATGGGTCACCATACTTTGCCAAAATCACAACTTTTACTTTCACTTTCAAGTGATCAACCTTACTACAGCACCCTCTTCGTTGGCTATGATTTGACTTTGTTTAATCCGGGTTTTACTACTCTACATGAGAACATTACAACTGTGGTCGCTCTTAGAATTGCTCTTTAATATTGAAACATCCAGAATTGGTGGTCTCATGTGTCTGGTGTTGCGGCGTTCCATATCTACTTACTGACTGATTGGAGCTTTTTAAACAATGTTTGTTCTTATTAAATTGAATGCTGCCTTATCTCTCCTATAGGTTTTTGAGCAATTTTGCTGATGAAGTCTGTCAGTTTGTGACTGGAGTTGTGGGTAAAAACCTGTTACTCCTGAAAGAACTGAATCTGAGTGATCGTGAACTAGGAGACACGCGAGTGAATCAACTCTCTGCTTTACTGCAGGACAAACACTGTCAGATCAACACACTCATGTGAGTATTGCACATTATTTTAGAGGTCAGCTGATTTGTGAAGTTTATCTTTGTGCTTCTGATATCCATGTTTTTTACATTTTAGCACTGGTGTCTATGAATACATTTTAGCAGTTAAAGCTGATTTAACGTATGTTGTCCCTGTGAACTGTGGTGGTTTTTTGTGGAAACAGGTTATTGATATTGAATATTAATATTGGTTTTGTTTCACTTCGACACAGTCCATCGTAGTTTGACAGTTCTTATCAATCAGGCTGTCATGATTTGTCTATTTTGGAAGGATGACTAAATAAGCATTTCGCCAAGCTGTTGTACGAAACACTGCTAAACACAACTTAGCCAACTTGTGTTAGCTTGTCTAGGAGAGATCTGCATGAGCCTTAAATCTAAGCCCTGGTCCAAGACGCACAGGCTGTAGCCCGGCCCTCTTCCAACAACTTATAAAAAGACATTATGACTCATTTTTTGATCAAAATAATTTGGAGAAATGTTTGGTTTTTGTTTGGTTTTTTAAATGTAGGATTTAGTTTAAGTGACATCGATTGTCAAGTGGTATGTTGTCCACAGTGAGTTTACTCAATTTAACCCAGTGCCGTCTGCAGCCGCACAGCTGTATGCACTGCGTGTACCTACCATGAGAGGGCGCAAATTAATGCCGCTTATTTATTTATTTACTTTTTTATATAATTTATATTGATTATTAAACATTATACACTAAGATAAATTGACAAAGCAAGAAAGAATGAGATTAAATAAAGGTGTGCATTTGTGTGTTTTAAAGTGTGTATGTACTTGCATGGTGGGAGAGATGGGGAAAGAAATCTATTGGCTTTAGTTTTGCTGGCGGCTTTTCCGCATACTAAAACTTACAATTCAGATAGCTATTGTTTAAAACAAGGTTTAAAATGAGTAAACACTCTTTATAATAGCTAAAATAATTTCAGACATTTGCCAAAAGGCCTAAAACTAATGAGATTAATATTTATCCCTCACACGGGGCGGAGACCACAGTCTCATCAGCACCTGAGCCGGTGAAACTCAAGGCCCAGCTTGTGTCTCTTTCATCGGTCGATTCAGATCCAGCTGCCAGCTGTGCAGCCCCTCGCATAGAACCACTACCATTCAAGGTGTTTTAAACTATTCTAATTAAAATTTTATTTAGGCTGGATTATTATTTTATTTGACAATCCAGTTTGTGTTTTGGCTTTGTTGAAGCATATAGTGGACTTGTTTGAAGCACTTCACCTCAAATGTTATTCGTTCTTCTTTTATCTAGTAGATAACTGACAAACAAAAATATATATTAAAGCTAAAAGACAAACAATATGAAATTTGTTTTAAAAAGATAGTTTTTCAAGAAAAATATATACAAATTATAATTTTGTTTGAGCCCATCTGCTACTCAACTGTGCAGATGGATGATTTGTTTTAGTCAGTGGAAAGTAAGGATTTAATTAATGCTTCACTACCACAGTCCTCTGTCATATATTTGCAAATGCTTTAATATGTCATAATTTTAAAGATTACGTCTTGAGTGTCTGATTTGTTCTTTGTGCTTTTATTACATTTAGATTTCAAAGAAAATATATTAATATTAAAAAGGAAACTAATTATCCCATAACGAATGCCCTTAAATAATGTAGCCTTTGACAGCAAGCATCAGTGTTTCTAGAGATTGAAATAAACATAAGGCATGATGAGGCGGGGCGGTGCTGGATTTGTGCATAATTTAAATAAAATCCTGCAGGTGCCCCTGGACAAGTCGTGGATTGTGCATAACCAGTTGGCTCATCATTTAAAGTTGTCACTATTTAAAAAATTGACCAAAAGTTTGCCTTTCCTCCAACGTGTTCACAGTTTTAAATTCGCCATTGCCAATTTTTCTCTTTATGTTCTCTATTGTGGGGGGCGCAGTGGCGCAGTAGGTAGTGCTGTTGCCTCGCAGCAAGAAGGTCGCTGGTTCGAGCCTCGGCTGGGTCAGTTGGCGTTTCTGTGTGGAGTTTGCATGTTCTTTGAAAATTGCGTACAAATGTGTCAGATTGTAAGCAAAAGCCTGTGTAAAAATATCTTGCATGTCGTTCCATAGTAAAATTCAAGTTTGCTGAACTCTGACCTGTGAATCACATTAAGTAAATATGTTAAACCAATAAAATGTGATCTTTTGGTGCAGACATTTAAAACATGGAGGAATGGCTCATTTTAGAAGAGTCAAATCTTCCTGCCTCTTATTCCAGCACCATTTGAATGAGTTTTGCATGCTCAAAGTCTAGTGTGATTTTAAGATTCCTGTCTTGTGTTTCTCTGTCCGGCGTTTTGGACTATGTTCTTTGTGTTGACTTCCTGCGTTTGTTTTATTTGTCGCCACTTGCTTGCTTGGTTTGTGACTGGTGGAGCTGTGCATTGTTGGAGTTGCTCTTCAATGTTTTAGCTTTCAGCAGAGACATTTACATTATACCTAACTGAACTTCAACTGTGACAACTGAATTGAAGCCAATTGAATTTACTAGAACATCTATGCATCATCGCTAACATCTATGTTAAGTTGCTTTGACACAAGCTAAATTAAAAAAAAAAAAAAAAAGCACTATAGAAATAATCATTAATTGAATTATGTAACTTATTAGTTATCACATTTGCTCAGGAGACCTATTGTTCTCTTGTGTTTTGATTTTTGGGATGTCAGTTGTTGTTTCTGTTACCTCATGTGGATTATGTTCTTGTTTGTTTTTCTGTGCAAGTAGAGCTTTCATATGATTCCCACTGCTCTTTGTCCCTGTTTACTTATTTTAACGTGATCTTATTGACAATTAACAAGTTACAAATTGTCACAATTTAATATATTAGCTGTAAGCAATTTACTTTTATACACTCTAAAACCCAACAGTCAACTTTATCAAATGAATTGAGTGTCGTTAACTCAAAATTTACTGAAATACAATTCAGCTCATTTGAAAAGAGTTTTGAACTCAGTGTTAAAGGTAATGAGTTGTTTAAATACTCTATATAAGTTGAAGTAATAAGGTAAGTTTACAGTACTCATATAGATTAGTTTAACTCAAATGGTTTGTAGCAATCGGTTTCCTCAAATGGTTTGAGTTGACTTAACTCATTGGGTTTTACAGTACTCAGTTGGTTTGAGTTCTCTTCATTTGTTGGGTTTTACTGTGCTCAAATTGCTTCATTTACTTCAATGGATTAAGTTCACAGTACTCATTAAGATTAGTTTTTGAACTTAAATGGTTTGTTCCAATCTGTTTACTCAAATGGTTTAGAGTTACCCTAACTTTTAGGATTTTACAGTGTATCAATTAGCAATATTAATCAGGTAATACATACAGTTTATTGTTTATGTTAATTCATGTTTTTACTCCTGTAATGAGTACTTGTACATGTTAATACTCTGATAGCTACAATTTTACAAATGTATTAGTAGACACAGACCTAAATACATTTGATCCAAGGGTGAGATTGAATTCATCTTTAATTTATAGACTGTTTAGTGACTTACAGTAAATTGTAATTTACTATCTGATGTACTAAATTCAATAGGGCTTTAAAATTATAAATTGCTGCCAAAGCCTTATATAACCAGCATAAATCTGACCTATTTTTATTCTTCTTGTGTCTTCAGTCTTTGTGATTGCAGCATTACAGAAGTACAGTGTATGATCCTTACTTCAGCCCTGAAATCAAACCCATCACACCTGACAGAACTGAACCTTAGTTATAATCCCATAAAAAACACTGGAGTGAATCTCTTATGTGACGTACTAAAAGATTCCCATTGTAAACTGGAAACACTGAGGTGAGAAACGTACAATACAACAATCGACAGGATTTGTTTTTCAGCTTTTTATCACGCACTTGTGTTATGATTTTTATTTTAAGATGGTATAATGTTTGTATTAGTCTTTCAGACTGCAGTATCAGTGAAGAAGGTTATAAAGCTCTGGCTTCAGCTCTGAGATCAAACCCTTCACACCTGATAGAGCTGGATCTCAGAGGAAATGATCCTGGAAGATCAGGAGTGAAGGAGCTCACTGAGTTACTGCAGGATCCACACTGTACATTAAAAATGATCAGGTGATAATCTTTGAAATATCTAAAACTGGACTGAAATCAGTTGTGTGAGAAAAGTGAAAGTGACATTAAAAAATCTATTGCACAGTAATTGTGATCAATTAAAAAAACATCAATAACCTACAATTCTACTTCATGCAGGTTTCTGAAAAGTCCTCCTGCACAGGAGTCATGTGCTTATCTCTCTAAAGTTCTGGGCGTAAATCCATTACTACTGACAGAACTGGATCTGAGTGAAGATAAATTAGGAGATCTGGATGGAGAGAAACTCTCGGCTCTTCTGATGGACTCTCATTGCAGAGTGGAGAAAATCAAGTGAGTGAACATGACAGGACTTTTATTTATTATTGATGAAGACCTGTTTATCTGATGTGTGCTGAATAATAAATAATGCTGTTTTTGTGTTTAGGCTGAATAATTGTGAGCTGACAGAGAAAAGCTGTTCAGTTCTAGCTGCTGTTCTCTCCTCCAAAACCATCCTGAAAGAGATGAACCTGAACAACAGTCGTCTGCTGGACTCAGGAGTCAGAGAGATCTGTGAGGGACTGAAAAATCCTGTGTGTGAACTGAAGATACTCAAGTCAGTACATTGGATCATCAGATAAACTTACATGAGTACTGTGCATTGGCTTATGATAGTAGTGTTATATATTTTTGAACATGTTCACATACAGAAATCCAAGATTACCAGTTTTCTGAACTAAACTGAATGTACAAAACAATGAAGAAGCCATGTTTGAAAATACAGTACTGGTGAAAAAAAATTAAATATCAAAGCTGAATTATGCACTTTTTCACTGAGCGGTTCAGTTCAGTGCAGCACAGTACTGTTTGGTACTGCTCACCTTGATCAGATTTGTGTTTCCACTGCCAACGGTTCCTTTGGTGGGCATAGTGTACAACAGACATGCAGTCGACATCATTCTTGCTCAGAGAATAATAATATGTAGTAATAATAATAATAATAATAATAAATGTGCAGCAACATGTGCAAATGGAGAGAAAGAGGCACCCCTTTCCGTTTCCTCTTATGTTTTTTGATGCCCCTGTAAACAACACCAGAGGACACATAGCAGATTCTGTTCTTCTTATTGGCATGTGATTGTTTGTCACAAGAAGACGACAAGGTTTGTTTGAGCTTGGGTTGACCATGGCTTATTATATGTATTGTTATGATGTAATGTCTCATATTTAAAAATGGCGGTTCGTGTGTTGTTTTTCTTAAGGCTGGTTGCACATGCTAGTGACAATTGTTTGTAAACCAATAGCATTCAGCTGTGAGTCTAACTACATCTTTTTAGTACCATTCTGTTGTGTTAGATACCCTTTGGAATGGATTCCAAAAGTGGTGCGAAAAGGTTTGCTATTTTGGTAAGATTGACAGTGGAAATAGACACAAATACATATCATGCTGTACTGTATTGAACCGTACTGCTCAGTGAAACTGGTTCACAGTTTGAAATTAAAATCCCATACTCCTTCTGACTAGAATAAAATGATTATACTGGTATCAGATTAAGTGGTTTATCTACATATCAGATGTATTTGTGAGTGGTGTGGGTACAGTCAATTTATGTTGGTGAGTGACACTTAAGCCCCCTTTCCACTGCACACGACAGTCGACAGACTGAAAGTCATTCATTTCTAATGGAGAGTAGTCCGGGAGATGCGTGGAGATCTGATCATCTCTGTATGCTGAAAATTCATATCTGATTTGAGCTGCGGGTACATTGAAATATTTGAACTCCTGCGACTAGACCGTATGCGACTGGCCGACCGGATGTGATGTATTCCAGTGTTGTCCAAGCAGGTCCGTGTGTGCGAGATGAAAAATAGTAGTTTTTTCTGTTATTTAAAGTTTTAAAATAAAAAGTTTCTATCAAAAAAGATTTCTATTCATGAATGAGCAATAAAACATATTATTTTCTTATGTTGTCTCCACATTTCCTCCAATATTTTAGGGGTCTATGAGTTTCTAGTATTGCATTTATTCAACCATGGTGAACGCATGGAGAATAAAAGTTCTTGCTTTTGCACTCCTTTGTTTCGGACACTGCAAGAATCAGCTTTTCTCCCATAGTGCTCGACAAAACTGAAAAATCCGTGTGACAGCCACAAGGGGGCGTATTCCGACAGTCATGTCCAAATGTCATGTGCAGTGGAAAGGCGGCTTTAGACTGGCCTTGAGTTCAAAAAGAAGCTCCATGGGGATTAAAGGAAAAGTGTTGACAGTAGAAGAAGAGTGGCCATGATGACAGTTTCTTCACTAAGCTTATTTATCAAATAAAGTAATTTCTTTTGTGCTATATGATGTGCAGCAATGAATGACTTTGGATGACTTTAACTGTAGGCTTTCAGACTGCAGAATAACAGAAGAAGGTTATAAAGCTCTGGCTTCAGCTCTGAGATCAAACCCTTCACACCTGATAGAGCTGGATCTCAGAGGAAATGATCCTGGACAATCAGGAGTGAAGGAGCTCACTGATTTACTACAGGATCCACACTGTACACTGAAGACACTGAGGTTAGTTTTTTTTAAAAAAAGGTTTAAAATAATTTTAATTATTAAAGGATTTTCATAAGCTTTTGTAAATGTATTCTGTAATATCAGTGTATTTGCTCTGTCTCCAGGTTTTTGTGTCCTGCTGCTGATGAAGCCTGTCAGTTTGTGACTGGAGTTGTGGGTAAAAACCCATTACTTCTGAAAGAGCTGAATCTGAGTGATCGTAAACTAGGAGTCACGGGAGTTAATCAACTCTCTGCTTTACTCCAGGACAAACACTGTACCATCAAGACACTTGTGTGGGTATTTATAATTTAGTGTTCATTTCACATAAAAATTATTCATTATATAGTCTCCTGTACAATATTTTAGGCTGCATAACTGTGGTCTAACAGAGGAAAGCTGTTCAGCTCTCACTACAATCCTGAGATCAGACACCAGTCTGAAAGAGCTTGACATGAGCAACAATAATCTGCAGGATTCAGGAGTGAAGAAACTCCAAAGTGGATTCGAAAACTGCAAACTGGAGAAACTCAGGTGACTTTAACAAACTATTCATTGGTTAAAATAAAATAGTTTTATAGAAGTGTCATTATGGTTATAAGCTACATTAAAACTTATTTCCTCCAGTCTTTCAGACTGCAGTATCAGTGAAGAAGGTTATAAAGCTCTGGCTTCAGCTCTGAAATCAACACACCTGATAGAGCTGGATCTCAGAGGAAATGATCCTGGACAATCAGGAGTGAAGGAGCTCACTGAGTTACTGCAGGATCCACACTGTACATTAAAGACACTGAGGTGAGACCTGATGAAATAATACAACATAATACAGTCAAGCAAGGATTGTACAGTAGGTAGAGTGTGTGTATGTCCATAAAACCATACATACAAATATATGATGACTGATATTGTGCACAACTCATCCAGACTAATTTTTCTGAGGTGAGATCCTGGAACAAGGCATGCTGGATCTCCAACTGCTGCTTAGTCACCACAGAAATGGCTGCCCACTGCTCCAGGTGTTAAATGAAACACAAATTCAGAGTATGGGTCACCATGCTTGGCCACACATCACTTTTACTTTCACTTTCACTTTCAATGTGTCTTAATTCATAACAAAGAGTGGAATGAGTGGAGAGTGGAGATGAATGGGGGAAGGGTGATTACAAGAATGCAAATTCATACAGCTATGAATCAAAAATCTGAATGAGTTGTGCATGTCAACTGTCTTCTATACCTGCATGTTCGGTGGTATTGCCTGACAAATCTATTCATTGGCCATTTCTGAAAGAGACAATCGGGGCTTTCAAGTGACATTCTTTATCAACAAATGTTGAGCAAGTCTATCATAATGGAAACTTGAGCTGTTTGAACAGTCTTTGATTTTAACATTTTGCAATGCTATGCACATTTAATTGAAATTTGCTTAATCTTCTCTGTCTGCAGGTTTTTGAGTTCTGCTGCAGATGAAGTCTGTCAGTATGTGACTCGGATTGAGGGTAAAAACCCGCTATTCCTGAAAGAACTTACTCTAAGTTTACATGAACTAGGAGACACACGAGTGAATCAGCTCACTGATCTACTGCAGGATAAACACTGTCAGATCAACACACTCACGTGAGTATTGTTCATTAATGTTTCTAGTTGACTGTTTAATTAAAATCACAGGTTTTCACAATATAAATTAGGTCATGGAAAAAAAAAGAAATTTATTCATTCAGCAACAGATAACTCTTTAACATTGTTTAATATATTAGCTAAGAAACAGCTGGAGATTTATTTTTAGAGCATTTATGAATCTAATTTCATATTAAATAATAATTACAGTTATATAATAAATTAAACGGTACTAAACGCATTTGACTCAGGTGTTAGATTGATTTCACCTTCAATTGACTCACAGAATATTTTGTAATTTTGAGGTAGAAATGGCAGTTTAAAATAAGCAATTACTGTCAGACATGACAAGGCCCTCTGAATCTGCGCACGCAGAATTCTGCAGATTTTCCGCAGATTTTTAGCCCATCATTAATTCAGTTTATTTACTTGAGTAAATGTGTGTAAATCTATATTTATTCAGTTTTTTAATTAATTACAGTAATATTATTGACCAATATAAAAATGTTCATCTGATTTATGTACAATGCAGTTTGTACAGTAATATTTTCTGTCTTTTAGTAGATATATTATATGAGAGACTTGCTTTGTTTACCAAATAAAGTGGATTTAATTGGATTTGCATTGTAAACATTAAATAAAAGTTCAAAAGGTATTATTTTTTATTTCACATATTAAGGTTTTAGTCATGATACTCCCAAAATAATTCCGCAAAAATCTGCAGATTTTTAACTAAATTTTCAGCAGAAATAGCAAAAAATGACCGCAGATTCCGTCAGCCCCTAGACATGACAAACTAATCAACCAAAACATTAAATGATCAGCATAGACATGACCTGTTTTCTTTCTTTTCTGTCTACAGTCTTTGGGATTGCAAAATTACAGCGGATCAGTGTGTGATCCTGACTTCAGCTCTGAAATCAAACCCATCACACCTGAAAGAACTGGAGCTCAGTGGGAATCAAATAAAAAACACAGGAGGGAATCACTTGTGTGAATTACTGAAGGATTCACACTGTAAACTGGAAAGGTTGAGGTGAGAAACATTCACATACAAGAATTATAATGTTTAAAGTCACTTTAGAGTTTCAACCAAGACACCTTATACTCAAATTCACTCAAAGTGTTTGGATTATATTTGTGAAAATTTGTCACCATAGCTTTTTTTGGGATCTAGTGAAATAATATCCAAACTATTATCTAGTACATCTGGAAAGTATTCACAGAGCTTCAATTTTCACATTACTTTTAACGTGCACTATATAAAGTACTGCATATAAGGAAGTGGCTAATACTAAACTATTAAAGTGAATATTTGTTGAACTCATTAGCCTCACCAGATTCTATTAAAAACTATATTGTACTACATCTGGACTCTAATAAATCACTGACAATTTCACCAATCCAAACCAAACAAGTCATAGACTGAGCTTTTTTCTGTGTATATGTTGGTATGTAATGTTTCTTTTTTCCTGGCAACACAACTAATTATTCAGAACTGGTTGGTGTTTTTTTTTTAAATTAATACTACTAGATGATTTTTCTAACTTATTTCTTGCTTTCTTTCTAATCCTTTTTTTACTAGGTTAAGCTGCTGTGAGATGACAGATGAAGGTTGTTCTGCTGTAGCCTCAGCTCTGAAATCAAACCCATCACACCTGAGAGAACTGGACCTCAGTGGGAACAAACTAGAAGACTCTGGAGTGAAAAACCTCAGTGATTTACTGATGTATCCGCAATGCAAACTGGAAATACTAATGTTAGTAACATTGTCTTATACAGTAGTTACAAATCAAAATTAAGCTATTTTCAACAGAATCTTTAATAGAATAAATTATTTACCTTAATTTCTTGTGCTCCCATAATCCTTAACCAAATTATCTTCCCATCCAGTTTGCAACATCACTTCTCTTATTATGCAAATGTGGGGAAATCTGTCAAACAAATTAGTTCATTAGCAAAAGACAGTGATTAAGGTCATTCATCATTCAAAAAAATAAATCATGTCATACATTTTTCCCCAATCATGCAGTCATGCATTGGAGATGTAGATTAGAGAACTACCTAGAGTTTCCTACTACCTAGACAGAATGTTTGAAGTCACTAGCCTCAGACCTATTCTAACAGGAGTAAAAAAGTTTCCTGCAGCAAAACAGATTAGCAGTTTCTTGAAGCTGAAAACATTGAAATAATGGGCTGCCCAAAGTCCTGAGCTAAACCTGATTGAAAATATTTGGAAAATCTTTTGTGAAAAAGTTGTGGCTAAGAATCCACTACAGTCAGTGAAATTAATTATTTACAAGAGCCTCAACAATTATTGCTTATTTTGGACAACTTTAAGTCCCGTTCTCATATTACATCTAAAAGTGCATGAAAGCGCTTCCTCCAACAAGTCCAACAAACTCTGCAGTTTGTGTTTTCTCAGCATCTGCTAAGCAACATCAGCTGTGCTGTCCAGCTCAGAATAAATTTGAGTTATGGATTTCAGCCACAGAAAAACTCTTACTGTATCTCTGCTTTAAGATATATTTGCTGGTTGGTCAATTCTTGTCATGTGACTTGCTGTGCACTTGCGGCATTCTGAAAATTTGAGATGTTTTCATCTTGGCGTGAATGGAAAACATGAGTGTGTTGCATCATGTGTGCGTGCCGCTGCCAATATGTGCGTGCACCTCCATTGTAAATAACAAACTTGCTCACACAAAAATGCCAAATGTTAACAGCCCCTTAAACTTTAGAAATGTTACGTGAAGTCTCTTCATTCAAATCATTGCTATTCTCCAATTTTGATAACTCTTTTTATATTAAAGGCCTTTTGTTGAAATCTCTTTTAATTATGAACTAAAATGAACTCTTTATATATTTTAACCAATGAATGTTTATTAATTAATCTGTAATTTTTATCTCAGTTGTACATCACCAGTTTCTGTGCCTGACGATCAGGTTGTCGTGGTCCTAACCTTCGACCACCACCCATTTCACAATGCACCAGCCCTTTACTGCTCCCCCTGCTGGTGGTGGATGGTCCCACCTCGCTCCTTAGGACTGAGTTCCATCAGGCGCTTGCATATAACCCTCCATGACAATAAGGTGGCGATTCATGAAGGTACATCGGCAGCAATCAAGCAGTCAATATACTGGTCCGTTGTGATACAGATGGAGCTGAGCCAAAAGGCAAAGCTCTCGATTTACCGGTCAGTCTACGTTCCTACTCTCACCTTTGGGTCATGACCGAAAGGACAAGATCTCGGAGAGGGAAGTCTGGGGTTCTCTCCTGAGACTGCTGCCCCTGACCTGGCCCCAGATAAGCGAAAGAAAATTAATAAATGAATGAGTTGTACAGCACAATTGGGGAAAAAGACTATTTGCATTTAGTTGGGGTTCATTCTTTAAACTCAGTTTTCACATTTAAATGAGTTTATACTATATATTAGTATTTTAATATATATAAATATTTTTATTTTTTATTTTTTTTATCTACACTGTTAATATAATGTTTTCAAGTCTGGAGTAAATATGTTCCAGATTTGAAATGTAACTTGTATCCTTAAATCATGTTTGCTCCTGTTTTTAGGTATATAACTTAAATAAGTTTTGTACTACTCATGATGTATTTACTCTCACATGAACTTCACAGCCTGTATGAATGCAGTATCACAGAGGAACAGTGTGTGATCCTGACTTCAGCTCTAAAATCAAACCCATCACACCTGAGAGAACTGAACCTCAGTGGAAATGAAATTAAAAACACAGGAGTAAGTCACTTATGTGAAGTATTGAAGGATTCGCAGTGTAAACTGGAGACACTGAGGTGAGAACAAACATGTTGGTATTTAAATGAAACAGAATGAAGTGTGTAATCTTTCTAATTTCTATCAATGTAGGTTGAAAAACTGTTCTCTGACAGATGAAGGTTGTTCTGCTGTGACTTCAGCTCTGAAATCAAACCCATCAAACCTGAGAGAACTGAACCTGAGTATCAATGAAATAGGAGACTCAGGAGTGAAAAACCTCAGTGATTTACTGATGAAGAAACGATGCAAACTGGAAAAACTAGAGTTAGTATCATTATACTGTACAGCAGTTGCAGTGTGATTACATTTCACTATTTAGTGACTAATTCAAGACAACAGTCTCTAGTTAATCATATACAGCACTTCATTTTCTGGCATTTCCTCATGTAATGAAAGATTCAAAACTTCTAGTAGCTTAAAAATGTGACTAAATATAAAAATGTTTTCATATTTTGAAACCTGACAAGTTTGCTGTGAAACTAGATAGAAATGAAGTCTAAAAATAATCCAACATGGCACGGTCAACTATCAAATATATGAAATATATGTGTAACATGGAACTAAATCTGTTTTCAGTCTGAATAGATGCAGTATTACAGAGGAACAGGGTGTGATCCTGACTTCAGCTTGGAAATCAAACCCGTCACACCTGAGAGAACTGAACCTCAGTGAGAATCAAATAAGAAACAAAGGAGTGAACCATTTATGTGAGGTACTGAAGGATCCAGAATGTAAACTGGAGAAATTAAGGTGAGGCACATCATAGGTGTAAAAATCACATTTAAGATCATATAATATATATATATATTTAATCATGTTTTCTTTTCCAGTTTAAAGTTCTGTGGGATTACAGATGTCTCTACTTTAACTGTGTCTTTGATAAACGCAAATGCACGGCACTTTCTTAAAGAGCTTGATCTTACTCATAATAACATTGGAGACTCAATGGCAGAGCTCAGAAATGTGTTACGAGACTCAAACTGTAAACTGAAGTGAGTACATTTCTCATTGTTTTATGTTAAAAATTTTAAATAAAAAAATTGGTGTAACTCACGTACAAACCCTCCTGATTTTGTTTGTAGATGGGTGAATGTGTGGCGGTAATACATTATTCTCACCATTTTCACATTTAATTTTAAGCTGGACTTCCTATAGTAATCAAAAAGACTTAAGATTTCTTTCCTTAAATCTTTCTCCAAAGCTGAAATAAATGCGAACATCGTTATCAGGTGAAGTTTAAAAACTTTACACTAACTGACAAAAGTCTTGTCATCGATCCCAGTTGTAAGAGCAACAAATAATAACTTGACTTCTAGTTGATCATTTGGAAAAGTGGCAGAAGGTACATTTTTTTCTGATGAATCATCTGTTGAACTGCATCCCAATCATCACCAGTGGTGGAAAGAGTACTGAAAAATCATACTCAAGTAAAAGTACCATTACTTGCCTAAAAATGTAGTGCAAGTAGAGAAAAAGTATCTGTTGTAAATATTACTCAAAGTATGAGTAAAAAGTAGCCCTTTTAAAAGTACTCGAGTAGTGAGTATTATGCTGTAAAAAGCTTATATGTTTACATGTAATTTGTGCATGTGTGTGTGTAAACGTAACATTCTGTAGTGCATTTAGTTATTGCCCAGAAGGCACACAACATCATGAGACATTATTATTAGGTTAGATTTAGGTTGTAATGTCAGGTGACCAAAATTAATTGTCAAGCCAGCATATAAGGACAACGTTATTTTGATGTCCAATAATGACGTCAAATGACGTTGATATTTGGTTGATTTTAGGTTGTTAGAAAGTGACCAAAATCCAGCGTCATATATGACATCAAATACTGACACTTATTCATCAGGTATGGCAACCAAAATCCAACGTCTGATAGATGTCATAGGGGTAACATTCACACAATGTCAAGCTGTAACATCATTAGATGTTGATATTTGGTTAGTTTTAGGTTGGATATTGGATATTGATGTTGGCCTGACGTTGAGTTCTGACGTCAACACGATTTTCATTTCCAAACAAAATGCAAAGTCCCCATGATGTTAGGGTTCAACGTCAATCAGACATCATGTTGACGTCCTGTGCCTGCTGGGTGTTTAAGGCCATTTCGGTCATCATACAGTAAACATCCGTCATCTTCTCATCACTAGCTATGTTTCCATCCAAAAATGCGAACGAACGTAATGCGCAAAACTGGATTATCGCATAAAAGAAGTGCGAATAAAGCAGTGTTTCCATCCAACGAGTCAAAGCGAAGAAAATCGTCACTTCCTGATTAACTGCCGCCAAATATCAGCAGTAAAAACTGAATTTGTTGCAGTAGGAGAAAATGCATATTTTTAATAAATGACTTGCGCCTCAGAAGGCAATCCTGACATGCAGTGAACGCGCAGTGGCGTTTGAAGGTGTGAGACGCTGAGCACAGATACTCTTGATTCTGGAGGTCATTAATAATATAATAACACTAATACTTAGACGGTAAGGCATTTTAGAATGACGAAAACCACATTTCCGATAGTTTACAATGTGCTCAGCATGCTAGTTTGTCCATTTACACACATTTTCAACATCACATGATCTCTTATAACAAAATCACATGACCTTTTTTAATGCGTATACTGGAATTTGTGTAATTTTGGTAAAAGTGTTTTCATCGTAGTTTATGCGCATCTTTTCTTCTCGAATAAAAAGTTTATTCTACTCAGTTATGCGCATACATTTTTTATGCACATTTTCAAAATGTATGCGCATCATGGTGTTTCAATCAACCGTTTTTTAACGCGCATGTCCAAACTGTGCATAAAAATGAGTGGATGGAAACGTAGCTAGTGACATGCATCTAAACAGTCTCTGGGTCATTGCGTGTAAAGATTTTGAACATCTTCATGGACACTTTTAATACTTCCAAACAGTTTGCTGCAATTATAAAGTGCACACGTCTTGAGGTAGTTCATTATGATGCGATTTACCTTCTACTACTTGATTTGATTACTCTATTTGATTGGACAGGAATAACAGGACTGATTTTTCTAATCCCCATGAACAAGAAAAATAAAGTAGTTACTGCAGGTTGAAAGTAGTGGAGTAAAAGTACCGATACAGCACTAAAAATGTACTCAAGGAAAAGTAAAAATACACATTTTAAAAACTACTCCGTAAATTACATTTCCTGTGAAAAACTACTCACAGTAATTTGAGTATTTGTAATTAGTTACTTTACACCACTGATCATCACAAATACTGCAGAGGACCTATTGGAACCTGCATGGACAAAAGATTCTCACAGAATCTAATCAAGTTTGGTCAGGGAAAAATCATGGTTTGGGGTTACATTCAGTATGGTGGCATGCGAGAGGTCTGCAGAGTGGATGGCAACATCAACAGCCTGAGGTATTAAGACATTTGTGCTGCCCATTACATTACAAACCACCGGAGACTGCAAATTCTTCAGCAGGATAGCGCTCCGTTTCATACTTCAGCCTCCACATCAAAGTTTCTGAAAGCAAAGAAGGTCAAGGTGCTCCAGAATTGGCCAGCCCAGTCACCAGACATGAACATTATTGAGCATGTCTGAGGTAAGATGAAGATGGAGGCGTTGAAGATGGATCCAAAGAATCTTGATGAACTCTGGGAGTCCTGCAAGAATGCTTTCTTTGCCATTCCAGATGACTTTATTAATAAGTGATTTGAGTCATTGCAGAGATGTATGGATGCAGTCCTCCATGCTCATGGGAGTCAGACACAATATTAATTATTTTTCCACTGCACCATGACTTTATATTCTATACTGTACATCATTTCTGTTAAGTGAAAAGACTTTTGTCTAAGCAATGTCAGACCTCACTGTGCTAATTAAATCATTAAAAATCAAGGCATGATCATATTTATTTTGGTCAAATAAGGGTATCTAGAGGCCTTTGTCTTTCATATAAGCCACTTCTGATACCAAATGATCAACTAGAAGTCAAGTTATTATTTGTTGTTCCTAAAACTTGGATAGGTGACTTTTGTCAGGTAGTACTGTATCTATGAGGAGAAACAAACGTGATTCTCAATTTAAAATGTTAAATATTTATTATATTTTACGTAATAGTATGTGTATGATAATATTATGTTATATAATATAATTTAATAAATGTTGTGTGTATGTAAATATTAAATGTTAAATAATAAATATTCAAATATGATTCAGTTGATAATATCTGCACGACAAATGAAACCAATTTTTAGAGCAGCACTGAACAGCTGTTATCTTTTTTTATATGGATACATTTGCACAAAACTGCAGGTATTACCAATTTTATTGAATTTGTACATACGTTTATTTTTTTTATATATAACTCGCTTGTATAAATCCATACAAATTGAAAGAAAATAAGTATCACAGTTTTATTACAGAAATCCATGCTCAGGAGTGATAGTGAATGGTTATCATTAATAAAATGATGATTATGTTTTATTTTCAGGTGAAGCAGAAGGGAATCTAGCCAGTGCTCAAATCAGAGAGGATTCTGGGTCTTCAGCATAATCTTTAGTCATAAGGATGATGGGGTTAAACTCATGTGTTAATGCTAATTATAATTCTGATTGTAAGGACTTAGGCATATATTTTAATACCAAAAATCCATTGTGTACTGATATTTTGATATTTAAAAAAAAAAAAAAAAAAAAAAATATATATATATATATATATATATATATATATATATATATATATATATATATATATATATATATATATATATATATATATATCATTCTGTTACTTGTGTACAAATGCATACTTGTTTCCATAAAGAAACAAAAGAAAATATATCTAAAAGAGTTTGATTGTGGTGTTTTGTGTTTTAGACTTGTATTTTAATGCTTCCATGTTCACTTTTTGTGTTCTTCCTTATTCCCCTGCCCCTCTTATTAATCACCCGTTTGTCTTCCGTTTGTTGGGTATTTCATACTAATCTTTATGGACAGTATTTACCAATTTAACGTTATTAAATAGTTCTTCCTGTCTTTACTTAAAAGGAAAGTGCTTTAAAAACTATAAAATTGGAATGCAATCTGGCCCAGACCAGGTTTAAACCGACATCAACAGATTTTCTTTGTCCTCAGTTAAATCAGTTAGGTGTGCACAAACAATTTTAGGTCAGTTATACTTTGCTTTGATATTTAGAGACATATCCAGGAACACATCAGTATTAAGAGCAATGTAAAGAAAATAATTTACTTTATAATTGACCCTCCGATGTCTTGAAAACAGATATGTCCTGTATCAACAGTGGTTTTGCAGCTCACTGAGAATTTCTAAAAAATCACGTGATGTTGTGTGAGGAAAAACAAAACGAAACAAAGTTTCAGGGGATAAAATAAAATTCACCAGCGAGAAATAATAAGGAAACACGTGTTTAAAAAATACAGTTTGTCCTCTGAATGAATTCGGTGGTTAGGTGGACAAAGGTAAATTACGAATCAAGGTTGATAATTACCAGAGTTTACAACGGGGATTTTCCTTCACCACAGAGAGACTTAACTTTGCTTCTGTGACATTCATCAGTGTTGCTCTGAATTGGTCTTCATAGACAAGATTTCAAGTAAGTTTAAAAAATATATATCAGTTTACAGGTGTTTGGTGAAATAAAGCAGCGATTTCAATATGTGTATGGTTCTTTGAAATGAATTCAAAGTACCACACGGAGCGGAAACTGACGAAAATAGATATTATAAAGGTCATTGATGTTGAAACGTGCGTTTAAAAAATTATGACGATGGAAGAATCATTTTACGCTGAAGAAGTTTTAAGTTAGACCTTCAAATATAGAGAGGAGCGCAATTTAAAAGTAAGCTGTAACATTTCTAACGGTTAAGTAAGAATGCGAAAATTCTCTATTCAAGTAAACGTGTAATGCTGTTTAGTGCGTTGACCGCCAATTGTGTAACCTAGTTTTACTTTACATAACATACAGTATGGATTAAACAACACTGAAATTATGTTAACTGTTGCAAAACTTGTTAAATGTTTAATTTCTTTCAGGGATAAGCAGATCTAATGACTAACTAAAGGACACGCTTGTACATTTAATAATGCATATAAGTAGGCATGTCGATTGTGAAAATACAACAAATCAGTTCACTTTGAGCAGTGTTGTTTAGTGTAGAGGAAATTTAATAAAACTGGCGTTTGGTTTTGAGGGTTGAAAACTCGAGAACATTAATGTTCTTTTAGTTTTTCAGATTTTGCTGTATTTTGATTTAGAAAACACAAACAACAACTTTTGCATTTTTCATAATGTTTTAGCATTTAAGACAGTTAATTAGATTAAATTAAGATTTAATTACAAACAAAATACAGGCTTGTTCGTTTGACTTTCAGATGAAATCTTAAAATGCATCTAAAATGCATTTTTTTTTTTACCAAAGACAAAACTAAATTGTTTAATGAGGGGGAAAGCAGACAGCAAAAGTGCTATTGGTTATCCATTAAATTCAATTAAAATCAGATTGGCCATGCAATGTTGTTAATCGTTATATATCTTCAGATGAAAACAGACCAAATAAAAAAATTGCACAGGTGTGTAATAGCTTTATACATTGAAGGTGTTTCAAAGACTTGCTGCTGAATACACCAAACACATAGGCCTACATTTTAATATCTGAATGATGAAAGAACATTAAAGGTGATTAAGTACGGTTTAAATTTGAAATTGTATGCCTGTTGCTTACAGAAGATCAGAATGCAATAAGATAAGATCTCTCTCTCTCTCTCTCTCTCTCTCTCTCTCTCTCTCTCTCTCTCTCTCTCTCTCTCTCTCTCTCTCTCTCTCTCTCTCTCTCTCTCTTTTTTTCTCTGTATATGTGTATATATATATATGTGTGTGTGTGTGTGTGTGTGTGTGTGTGTGTGTGTGTGTGTATATATATATATATATATATATATATATATATATATATATATATGTATGTATGTATGTATGTGTGTGTGTGTATATGTGTATGTATATATATATATATATATATATATATATATATATATATATATATATATATATGTATGTATGTGTGTGTGTATGTATATGTGTGTGTATGTGCTTTTAACAAATGCTTAAAAATGTGTTCAAAAAAGAATCTTATTTAAATGATTATTTGCGATCAAAGGTGGTTTATTTAACCTTTAGACTTTATTATTACCCATCATTCAGATCTGCCAGAGCAACTAAATATAGCTGAATGTGAAGTCAAACATATTTATTAAATCAAACATTTCCAGTTAAAAAAGTAGACTGTATCCAGCACGTTGATAATCTATATTTTGATTCATGTTAATGCAAAAAAAAATCATATCTATTTACTAAGAATCATAATTCATTGTGGGATCGTCTAAAGAATTAAAGTACACTGTGAACATGAATTGAATAATTTAAGAGTCTTAAATTTGATCCATGTGTTTTCAGAATGATCTGAGATTATAAAGACTGTTTTTTAAAGATTTTTTTATTGCTTGTTTGTTAACATATTTCATCACTTTCTTTTTCTTCATCATTTATTCTGAAATATCCTGTTATTCTTGTTATTTATCTCAGTGAAAAGATCAGAAGTTCATTGTCTTTACTGATACCAGCGCTGTAAGCGGAGTGAGGAAAGGACAGTTCTTCTAAAATGAGTGCCTCAGAGAAACACAGGTGAGACTGAAGCTCTTTGCACAGTATCTTTTTAAACTCTGTGGATCTTGTATCGGGTCCAGAGTGATATTAAAATTATATTCTTTTATACCTGTAAAGGTTTATGTTGGGCCAAAACCCCTATACTCTATATACTACCATTTGAAAGCTTAGAATTTCTATTTTCTACAGATTATTTTAGCATTTATTTTACTGTAAGGAACTTATGTATATTTAAATTTATTGTATTTACATTTAGATATTTAAACAATAAAACACGTTACACATATTTAAGAATCAATATATCAAATATTCCACAATATAAGCAATTTGAGCTGACAACATCGGTCAAGGATCACACATTGTTGATTTGCCTCTCTCCACCTCCTAAACATTTGAATATTTACAGTATAGGTGAGATTTGGGCCTATTTACTGGTATCAGTAAAACCCCAAAAAACAATGCTTGTAGTCCACTGAGCCATTCATTATAGTTCTTGAAAAGAGATTTTTTTTGTCCAAATATCTCTCTTTGCACTGTACTTTGAAATGTGTAACTTTTTAGATTTTTTTTTGTATGCCCAAACATACACTGCATACTGACTAACACATTTAAAAAGTGAAAAAGCATAATCGGGCTACTTTAAAGTGAGCTTACCATCTACAGCAGTGGTTCTCAAACATTTTCTCAAACATCTCAAACCACCTCAGAAAAAAATAGTCTCTCCATGTAGCACAATAATTACCAGAATTAAACAGTAAAGAAGAAGGCCCAATCAGCTACAGCTCAGCACAGTTTAGAAATGAGGCTTATTTATCCCTAATAAAAATATTTATTATTTGTCAGCCACTTTAAACATTATAAATACAGTTTGAACATTTACACTGTACAGACATTACAGGTAAAAAAAAAAAACAATGTTTAAATTAAAATGAATGAATGAACATAATTAAAAAGTTCTGCTGTATCCAAAACGTTTTCCATTTAGGGACTATGGAGGCCACTGTGTTCTTAGGAACCTTAAGGGCAGCAGAACTTATTTGTAACCATGGCCAGAGCTGTGCCTTGCCACAATTCTGTATCTGAGCTCTTCAGACAGTTCCTTTGACCTCATGATTCTCATTTGCTCTAACGTGCCTTGTGAGATATATATATATATATATATATATATATATATATATATATATATATATATATATATATATATATATATATATATATATATATTTATATATATGTATACACTATATATATACACTATATATATGTATACACTATATCCGAAATGTTCTGAAGCCATTCTACAGTTTAATGTGGAGTACAGATGAATATTAAAGTGTTTAAATTCATGTTCAGTTCAGTCCTTCCCGCCGCTGCGCAGCTGCACCTGTCAATCATTCTCCATTCATTCACAATTCAATCTGCTTGTCGCATTTGGCAACAGGAAAAACTTTCTCTAAGACTATTTGTTCCTGTTAGTTTAAATAATTAGTGGAGAAATGCATTTAGTTTTGCATTAAATGGGTTCATTTTGACCTGCAGCAGGAGTTCATTTTATCATGTTTGCGCTGATGTGTGTGTTAGATCAGATCGCATTCGCAATACTGGAGTGGAGACGGTTATTACCTGCTCTTCACACACAAAGTAGGCTTACCTGAAATGTTTAATTAGAAAAGCCTCAATAATGCATTGGACAGATCCTCAACGCACTTATTTTTTTCAATTTGAGCTGCTGTTTTGTAAATGTCTGCAGATACCGGAGCGCTGCGTGCATTGTCCAATAGTATCTGGATGCAGCCTTTATGATGCAAGCTGAGATTGCATCACTCAGCGATGCAATGTCGGATACAATGCAATCAATGGAGCTAGTGACGTCACTGTGACGGGTAGGGTTAGTGGTGGGGTTAGGTGAACGCATTAAAAAGCATTGGATGCAGCTCAGATTGCACTGCACCAGGTCTGCATCCAGACCCCTCCGATGCATCAAGCGCTTTCATTCACGTGCCGGCTGCATGCGCAGAGGCGAAGTGCGGCACTCCGTAAGATTATTCTTACAATGAGTTTGTTCTCCCATCCTTCAGATTGAGTTTATTTTTCTTAGGCGAATTTAAGTGCTGCAAATAGTTTTAAAGTCTGGCCCATTGTGGTCAAAGTAGTTTATTAAATAAATTAAAGGTGAAACTGACGGGCGCAATATGGATTGTTATTAACAGAAAATTATTTAGCCTAATATAGGCTACTCTGAAACTGTGAATATTTCACTGTAATTTTACATATTAATATTTTATTTAGCAGACCAGTTTGTGTTTTGGCGCTGAAGCATATAAGCGGACCTTGTTTTGAACTTTCTCCGTCTCACTCACGGCGAGATTTGGAGAGGAATTAAGTAAAACTGGCATCAGACGGTTTAGTTTAATCTGCATCAAACCTGCTGGAAAATATCAGGCTTTAATTTTATATAATTAATAAATTTAATAAAAGGCTGATTATTTTACCAACGATGTCAATAGCCTATTGCAGATTTCAAAGAAAAATCTTAATAATAAAAAGGAAAGGACAATATCACAACGAATGCTCAAATAATGTAGCCTAGTTCACAGCAAGCATGTTGTAGATTGTGCCGTCTGTCATGTATACCTATAGGTCTGTTATTTTTTACTAAAGAAGATATATGATTTCAGTTTAGCACCAGAGCTATAGAAACTGCTCATTTCGGTTAATTTTGGCTCGTTAACCGAATGTTAACTGTTAACAGATTAATATTAAAATATTAATAAAAAAATAATTGACGTGCCTATGTTTTGTGTGACACATTAAATATTGCATATTAAAATAGTTATTTATTTAACATGCAAACAGCATACAGAACATAATAGAGCATCTTTACCTGCTGTGTTTTTAGCAGCATAGAAAAACAGAATAAACTTAACAAAAATAATAAAATAAATCCTGCTCTAGATCTTTCCCTTAAATGACAAATTTAAATTACAAAACGAAAACACTGACTTTTTAAGAACCGGCAGGCTGTTTGTCCAATCATGTTTTTTTTCTTCCATCAAATAAAAATATCAGGCTACCTCAAATAGATCGCTCCACGGAAAATATGCATTTAATTTATGGTAATTAATGTTAAATATCACAAATCCCCTGTCAACATGTTTAATAGAATTCATTAGTTTAAAGATTATGTCTTTAATTACGATTATGACTTATTTCCGCTGTCTCATTCGCAGTTCATGTTCGCGCGCTGCGTGTAATGAAAGACGATGAACCTATAAGGCTCTGTTGACTTCTTGTAAAGTACTGGCTACTACATAGCATGTAACAATTTTGTTGTTTACATATGATATTGCATTATTTGCATACATGTTTTTTTAAGCTGTAAAATGAAAGCCTCAGTTTGGTGCAAGGTTGATTATGCAAAAAAAAAAAAACTAGATTTGTTTGATTGGTAGATTAGGCTATGTAGGCTATTAAAAAAATTATATTATATGAGAACTATTAATAACTGTAATTTTCCAAATGGAAAAAAGGTTGGTTTGTTAGTTGAACACTAAATCACCAATAGCCTATTTATTGAGTTTATGACACGGCTCTGGCAGCACAGAGGCGATCCGCATTAGCGCTGGCTGGTTTGTCAACAATTGTGTCAAACTTTGAGCAGAAATATCCTTCTTTCATTTTGCTTCTTTGACAAAATATGTAGGCACGTGTGGTTGCACGTTACTGTTACTGCATGCGCTTTTCCATTCCAAAACCGCGAGGCGCACCGCACTGCCTTTATTGATGACAAGATAAAAAAGGAGCGCGGTGCTCTTTTTATGTCACTAGGAAATGACTGAATCAGCTGAGCCGTATTGTGCGCTAGTGTTCCTGTCAGTAATTGTAATTTTTAATTGCATTATGATATTTAAGATTTGTAAAGTTATACAGCTTTGAATGACTTGAAACAGGGACCACAAGTCTCTCCTCCATCATTAAAAGCTTGCCGAAGTCGTCTTGACAACACAGACACTGCTGTCACCTCAAAGAAAACCCCGCCTCTGCTTTCATTTGATTGAAGAATGAAAAAGACGAGACTGACGTAACACGCTTTTTCCGCTCGAGAGCATGCAACGGCAAAACATTAGTAAACCATGCAAAAGATGCACCTATCAGTCTCAACGCAAAAAGCGTTGGGGACAAAAAAAAAACGGCACAGTATCGGGATCGGATCGGTATCGATCGATATTCAGAATTTTGGTATCGAGATCAGATCGGTTCGAAAAAAATGGTATCGGTGCATCCCTAATATATATATATATATATATATATATATATATATATATATATATATATATATTAGGTGTGTGGCTTTCCTAATCAAGTCCAATCAGTATAACCAAACATAGCTGGACTCAAATGAAGGTATAGAACCATCTCAAAGATGATCAGAAGAAAGAGACAGGACCTCAGTTAAATATATGAGTGTCACAGCAAAGGGTCTGAATACTTAGGACCATGTTTTTATTTTTTGAGTCTGCAAAAATGTCAACAATTCTGTGTTTTTCTGTCAATATGGGGTGCTGTGTGTACATTAATGAATAGAAAATGAACTTAAATGATATTAGCCAAGGGCTGCAATATACTATAACAAAGAGTGAAAAATTTAAGGGGTCTGAATACTTTCTGTGCCCACTGTATAGTAGCCTTTTCATCAAACCTGGAAATGTTGCTTAGACATAAATATATATGTCACCTTATTCATTTTTATAATCTTTTTTTGAACTCTAAACATTAACTGGTATTTTAAATATATGATTTTCTATTACACATTTAAATTAGTAATAGCATCTGCTAGAGTACGTCGTTTCCAGTGTGTCAGAAACTTTAAGTTTAAGGACTTTAAGTCTATGTTCTTTGTCCCATTCCATTTGAATTCCATTTGAATCACAAAGCCTAAATATGAGGTAACAAATTAAATCAAAAGCCACACCACTATTTACAAAACAGATATCTTTATCCAAAACATGCATTATTATACACAACAACAAACAAACATTTTATCATGTTTGTAATAATTATTTTACCAATGATGCAGCATGGAGTAAAGATTTCAATAATTTGAAATCTGCAATTTTTAATTTAATCATACATGCGTAACGGCTGTAGGCCAGTTCCGTTTCAGGTCGGGAACTGACTGATCACTCTGAAGAGTAAGAAAAAGGTAAAGAAAAAGAAAGAAAAAAGCCTCATGCAGCTGAATAAAAACCTTCTGCTAAACTGTATTCTGCAAAGAGAACTGTGGGTGATGACGCAGACAGCAGCGGTGAAGCAGGATGATTTTTCCATCCCCTGAGCGTTTCACTTGTTACATCTAAAAGAGAAAGCAACTTGGTCAGGCAACACGTCTTTTTTTAAGACATCGTTCCAACCTTGCATTTCCGGATGTGGTGGTTTCCTGTCTCGAGATGAAGGGCTCTGAAACTGCATTACACGTCTGGGGCCTAGCATGCTCTTCCTGCGAGGGCATGTTTGTTGCATGTTGTACTGCATTTCGTTTCCTTGTACTTGTACATGTGTAATGACAATAAAGTTGAATCTAATCTAATCTAATCTAATGTCTGTTGTGTAGCTGAGATCGTGAAAGAGCCTGTTGTTCCCTGTGAAAGCGGTGAGAACTCAGGCAGATCTGAGGATCACAGTGGGGGCTCCTGTCACCTTCTGACCTGTGGACTCCCACTCCTCCACAGAGCGCCCTATCCAAGCTTCGAGCATTTGTGACAGTTCCTCTATCAGGATGGATGCTGTTTTTTGATAACACTGGGGATCAGATGTCCATCGCGACATTGGAGGGTGAGCTGTCATGGTCGGATGACAAACAAGACCCCTTACCACCCTCTGGGGTGAGACTTGAGGTGTCATCACTCCCGGTCCTTCCACCGAACCGGACCAGACCAACTAGATGGGTGCTACGTGTGGGCAAATAAGAGGGCTAATCCCTCAAAGCCCCCCGTCCACTTCTTCACAGAGGTGCACAGTCAGTTCACGCAAGTAGGGAGGACACGTTTCTCTGCCCTCACCTTGTGCACTCCCGCCCTCACCTCTCTCGATGGCAGGGGGGCCAGAGGGTACAAATCTATTTCCCAGGTGGTGGACGGTCCAGGTGTTTTCCCTGGAAAAGAAGGCAGCATATTGTGCTCCAAAATCTCTTGGTACGTTTCGCTTCCGGACACCGTTAACATAGGGCTTCCTTTTGTTGCAGTACAGTTTTAACGGCTGTTTGTGGATGTAACTATGTATTGTGGTACTTGACAAAGGTTTGTCAAAGTAGTCCTAAGCCCATGTGGGGAAATCGCTTATAGATGAAAGACGATTCTTGCTGCAGTGCCGCCTGGGGGATTAGAGATCCCGGTTGTTCAGCTTAGGCTTGCAACCTTGTCCTTTACGCACTAATTTTCCTCCATATTCCTTGAATCTTTAATTATATTATGTACTATTGAATGTAAAATATCCAAATGTCTTCCTGTCTTTGTTTGAGGAACATTGCTTTTAAAGAGCCCCTATTATACCTTAAACAGTGTCATATTTTGGTTGTAAGGGTCTCCAACAACAGGCTGATATGCATGCAAGGTCAAAAAACACTTTCATGGTCTTATAATATGCATTTATTTTTACTTAATTATCCCAGCGACTCCCATATGAATCGTTCAACGATTCATTTGTTCCCAAACCCCTCCTTAGCGCGAAGCTAATCTGCGCTGATTGGACCGATGACAGCCTGTTGCGATTGGTCGACACTGACAGCCTTCAGCGCGAGACAGAATGAAATGCACAGCTTATCAACAATATAGAAGTCAGAGTGCATACACGCTTCATATTAGTGGATTTTGGCTGCCAGTGGATGAATATAAATACAGACGACTAACTTTTTTTTTAGCAAAAACTCCAAGAACTGGGGAGGAGATCGACACGAGTCTCCTAGCTCGTCACACTCTACCTGCTCTTCACACACACACACACACACACACACACACATGTTTGTTTTTGTGAAAAGTGGGTACATTACATAGGCTTCCATTCATTTTATACAGATCAAACTGTATATTATATTGCCCTCACCCCACTCTACCCCTAAACCCAACCATCACAGGAGACAGTGTACAGCTTTACTCCCTGAATAAACTCAATCTGTGTGATTTAGAAGCTTTTTGAGAAATGAGGACGTCAGTTATGTCCTCATATTTCACCTCCTTTTTGTAATACCTGTGTCATACCTATGTCATTATACAGATTTGTGTCCTGATATGTCACAAAAACACAAACACACACACACACACACACACACAAACACACACACACACACACACACACACACACACACACACACACACACACACACATACATTACCCTCCTCCTCAGAGGACACAGCACCAAAATAAAAGTCCTTAACAGAAACATTCAAAATCAGAATACAAAGAATGTATATTAAAGAAACAACTTCACATTAGTTACCAACACCATAGAACACAGTACCCGGTTCTCACCAGTGCTATCAGGGCCGGTGCGTCCATAGTGAGGGCGGCGTCCGCGACTGCTGCAAGTGTGTATCAACAGCTGATGATGGCCATAGCAATGACAAACAGCAGAGGATCGCAGGCTCACAAGCATTTAAATCCATAAAGCAGCACGCGCCGTGTTTTCAACCTGGCTTTAGACGCGATATGAGAATATAAAGAGTTAACCTGATACATTTTAACCTCTTACTTACACTTGTGAAATAGAGGAAGAAACTGATCCACGATGCACTGCTCCATGTTCTGACATAGTCCCTTACATCAATAGTCTTTTCTGATCCTTCCTTTAACAAAAGGCCGATGAATTCTCCGTTGTAAGTGTGTAGATCCCAGAAGCACTCGAACAGCACAAGGCTGGGCTATAATGCTGAGGTTTTTGCGAGCGCAACAACTGGGCGAAGTTTCGTATCGACGTTTTGACAAAACTGCTAAAGACTCGTTATCAAAACGATTCATTTGAAGTAGTAGTCGACTCTTTTATAAATGAATCAACATTTTTAAACACTGTCCACTTTCAGATTTAAGCCTTAGCTGGATATTTCACTTCACTTAGAGCTGTGTTACACACTACATGGAAGGCAATTCTCAAAAACCTATAATAGGGGCTCTTTAAAACATTACAGTTATTTTCTCATGTATTTGTTGGTAAACTGGCTATCCTTGACTCATCTTTGCTCCTAAAGGACTAGATCTTTCTTCGATGCTGCTTATGTACCAAATCATAATTACGATCATCTGCTGACATCATCTGTTTCAAATCACATCATTATTTAACAAATTTACCTGATTATTAGCCCTAAACAGCTCCTGTCCCAACTCCTTTTGGAATGTGTTGCAAGTCTGAATGACAGGAAAGGATGTATATTTACAAATGAAATGAAGATGGCCAGAAAAAAACATTAAATATTTTGTCTTCATATTGTCTGCAATGAAATACAAGTCAAAGTAAATTTAGAAATCACTCTTTTTTTTCTTTTTGCTTTTTCCATACTGTCCCAACTTGTTCTGATTTAAAGTTGTTAATAAATTAATTATTTCCAAATAGATTTAATCAAATATTATTCATATCGCAATGTATATTCCTAAAAAACAAAATATCACAATGATTTTTACAATACCATGCAGTCCTACGTAAATTAAAGGGATACCCAAAATGTAATATCTGTCATCATTTACTCACCCTTCACTTGTTCAAAACCTATTTGGAAATCTGTCTTCTGTTGAACACAAAAAATATTTTAAAGAACGCTGGCTCTCATTGACTTTCATAGTAATTGTTTTTCAATCAAGCAGCTTTCTTCAAGATATATTTTGTAGTCAACAGAAGAACGAAAATCATAAAGGATTAAAATTACACAAGGGAGTGTAAATTATTAATGTGGTGAACTGTCACTTTAATTGTGGTTACAATTTTAATGTGCATTTTCCCCATAAATAATTAATTATATTAATATGTTAAATCAACAGTCGTAGTTAATTTTTGCTGTAAAAACAGAGATGTGGTGGGGTGATTGTACTTGTGTTTGGCTTGAGCTTGGATGGTATTGTGAGTTCTCCTGCTCAGGATCATTTCTGTTCAGATTTGATCTCACAAATAAAAAAGATTACATAGACCATTCTGGAAGATTATTTTATTCATTTTTGTAGAGTGGAAGAAACAGGAGATTTATCACTCATATTTTTTATACTCTATTATCCCTCCATGCACATTCAGGGAGAACAAAAGAATTGTTGCACTTTACTAAATGATTTGCTCTTGAACTGTGTATTAGAAACTTGCTAAAGTTGAATGTGTTTTTCTCCTGTGTGTGTAATTAGTGTTAGATCGGCTCACCTGTTTCCAGCTCTGCGTCTGTGAGGAGTTTCCAGGGCAAAGTACCAAAAATTATCTAAGCAAATACCATCTACTAAAAGATATTTGAATCCTTGAATTACCAAATGCAATATGCTGTAATGCTATTGCTAATGTTATTGCACATTTGCACATGTAAACTTTGTACATTCTTGCTATTTTTAATTGGATAAATAACATGATTCATTAACCTGATTGGGTATTGAATGTGAAATGCATTTTTATGAGAAAAGAGAAAAAAAAAAGATTATGCAAATAGTTCAAATGGTCATAGACTTGCAAAGTATTAGGTAATTAGTTAGTGTTATATTAGTCAAGGTTTCTTAATGTATTTACAAACATATCAAACCATGAACAATACATTTAATACAATATTTTTTCAGCTTTGTAAATAGAAACAAAGTTGTTCATTGTTAGTTCATGCTAACTTTAATTTTATCAAGCACACGTTTATTAATGCATTAGTAAATGTTGAATTATGATTAATAAATGCTTTACAAGTATTGTCCATTATAAGTTTATGTAACTAAATACTTTAACTATGATTAACTAATGAAACCTTATTGTAAAGTGTGATCCAGATTTTTTACAAGATGTTTTTTTTTTTTCCAAATTCCAAGTCATAGTCCGTTTGTGACATGGAACAAGATATTGGATCATCAAAGTCATGCTGAATCAGTGTAATTCATGGAATATGAAACCAATGTAAAATCCAGTGTTTACATACCTTGCCTACTTATACCTTGAAATATACAAAAAAATGTAAGAAGAAAAAAAATCTCTTACTGTTGAAATGTTATATATGCTATTTTCTTTTTTTAATTGTAATATTTTGTTTTATTTAACATTTATAAGATATTTAACAACACAATACAAATAAAAAAGAGAAAAAAACTGTACAGAATAATTGACAATAACCACCCCACCCACCCCCCACAAAAACTCAACATATGTACAGTAGCATAAGCACATAAACAAGAAATGAAAATACTCACTTTTTTTTACAAAGCCAGTGTCATGAATATATAGATGAAGTAGAAATAGAATAGAAATAAAGATGAAGATTTACAAACTTAAAATGCTAAACTCCCAAGAGTATTCAGATAGGTCCCCATGTGGTTTCAGTTTTATTCTGTCAAGTTTCAAGATGTAGTTGTTCCATTTGAATGACATAAAGCAACTCGTTCAACCATCTCTTATAACCAAATTGTAGTCAGGTTGGATATTGGTTCCATAAGCACTGGAGAACAATTAAAAAATATTGGACCAAAACTCATAAAGTACAGGACAAAACCAAAATAAATGTGCCAGAGTCCCTTTTGCCCCACCACATCTGTCACATTTCACAATTTCTTTTTTAAAATTTAAGTAGATCCCTTTGTCATGTTTTTTATTAGAACACTGAAAAAAATGGTTCAAAGATGATTCCTTGAATTTACTTTTTTTTATTTATTATATTTTTTTTTATATACAATTAGTGGTTGTAAAAAAAATTTGGGGCTGAATTTAAACAAACAAATTAAGTTGAACATTTCTAAATTTAATTAGTTTGTTTAAATTCAACACATGTAAATTGTTTGCAGCAATTTAGCAGAAATAATTTATTTTCAGTATATGTTGTGTTTATAAGTATTTTAAGTATTAGAGTATTAACTGGCTGTTTGCTTCATATCTGCTGACACTGACAGTATTTGCTTGACAGCCTGTATTTCGAGCATCTGGAAGCCACTCTTAGAGGAGGGGCTCTGTCACAATTACCAGTGATCTAGTCCATACAGATCGCTGGAGAACTATAAAACTACAAAAACTACAAATCTGCCGTTGTTAGCGTTCCCCAGTTACATTTTGTTTCAACATTTAGTTCTGCTTCATTCCTCCACACCATCAGACATGGTGCTAAACACTTGTGGACTGTTGCTACACCAGCTCGACAGGTGAAGAAAATTTACCAAAATAGTCATATGGTGACATAGGCCCAATCCCAATTCTACCCCTTAGCCCTTCCCTTTACCCCTACCCCTCGTTTTGCGCGTGCCCGTCAAGGGGTAGGGCTGTCCCAATTCTCTTTAGCTTGAAGGCGTAGGGCTAAGGGCAAGGGGTATACACCCCTTCGAACGAAGATTTTTCGGGAGCACACTTGAAACGGAGGGGTAAGAATATTTCCCAGAATACACCTGCCACAACGGCAGTAATGCTGAACCCGGAAGTAAGGAGATCCACAAATTTGTGTTTTTTGTCATTATTACGAATTTTTACGACAAACAAACACATGTTTTAATATATTCATGGCCGCGTTCATGTTTTACCATCATGCTTTAAAAAAAAAACGCAAAAAAAAAAACCCGCTAAATTTGGCGATCTATAATCCATAATCATAACTCTTGTACAGCAGTCCTACAACATTCTGACACTCGATGACACTCGAATACCCTGTCAGAAAAGTCTAGTGGCTGGGAATGAGCTTTTTACAGTGTCTGCTATAATGTTAATGTTGTTTTCGTGTGTTTACATAGATGAATATGGCCACTGTGTAAATGCACAGTACAGCTGATCTTATTGCCACATTAGATCATTATGATAACATAATATACGCCTTCAGTGATTTCCTGAAGATAAACACCACAAAATAACACTACTGCAATAACTACAGCAGTCGCGATCATCTGATCTCATATGAAGCAAGAGATCGTGATGACATATGATGACGTGTGCAGGTGCTGTAGTGCTGTCCCAATTCTTAGGGGTAAGTTTTGAAGCCCTTCCCCTTAACCCTCGGTTGTAAGGGCCAAGGGGAAGGGGAAGGGGTAGGGGTACAAAAATAGAATTGGGATTGGGCCATAGGCAGTCTTTAGGCAGAGATGTCAAGTATACCCCTAGGGGTCATTCCATCTTATTCAGAATCGATGCTTCTTTCCCCAACTGGCGGCAACTTGGAATCACAGTGTCTGTGGCTGATGTTCTACAGTGTAATCCAGGTGTAACATCAATCTCCCGAAGATGCATGCAGTTTATCTAGCCCTGCATTATTTTTTTTTTACCAGTTCTGTCGGGCCGTCATGTGCTTGTTCAGTCAGAGACCTCAACAGTGTTTCATCTAAATCATCAAGGTGGCACAAAGTCTCTCAAGACTCTGCATTTTACCTACAAGCAGGGCTTAATTTGTGCCGGATCCGGGTCTGGCACCTCTGAAATCTGATCCGGCACCTCATTTTACCGATCCCCCTCCTCAACTGCCCTCCTCCCCCGTCACTTTCACTTTCTTCCACAACTCCCCGACCCTCTTTACGTTTGTCCGCGACACCCCTGCCCCACTCTACACTTTCGTCTGTGACACCCCTCAGCCATACATCGCCCCAACCCCCTGCCCACTTTCATGCGCGACACCTATTCATCCTCGGGTAACATGCAGGATCCGTTACCCGATCTGTTCCAGGACCTCGCAATTCACAAATTGAGCACTGCCTACAAGATTCTAATTTGATCTCTTTCTTGTTTAGCATCGCTAATGGCAGTTCACCTTTCAGGGTCAAACAACCCAGCAGCACATCCTTTGTCCAGGGATCTTCACCTGAATGTGTTACAGACAATATGGCAAGAGTTCAGAAAAGCATAAGGGGACCTTTTTGCAACCAAGGCAATCAATCACTGTGGCCAGATTGTTGTCGCAATGCTTTTTTTTTACTCTTCCACTATTGTAGGAGACATTGCACAGGATAGCACAGTACAACCCCAGAGTCTTGCTTGTTGCACCTCTAAGGCAAGACAGACCATGATTTCCCAAGCTTCTAAGACTTTTGGCAGACAGGCCGTGGCAACTTCCGCTTGTGAAAGACCTGTTGTCGGGTGGCTGACACCCTGATCCAACCTGGCTGCAACTTTAGGTTTGGCCTCTGGCTCCAATCCTCTTTCAACTGACTGTGATCCTGCAGTTGTCCATACTCTAGCTGGCCTTAGATGAATATCTCTTTTCAGATGGGATGGCAAGCCAAAATGGTCCAGTGGTAACATTTGATATGGCTCGCCATCCCATCTGAGAAGAAAGAGAGAATGATGGGGAGGCTTGTGGGTACATATACAGTAGTACTTTCTAATTTAATGTAAACATTCATTTATTTTTTTTATTGTTAAGCTACAAAAAAAGCAGACTTAAATGAAATGTTTCAATAAAATGTTGTAAATGAGTCAGATTTCTTTTTCTTACTGATCGTACTGTTGCTCAACAGATAGAGCACAATTTGGAAGTCTTCGGTGATAAATGAGCCCAAGTTTGGCCAACGCTGCCCTAAACTTTTTCTATTACCTAACTAAGCGGTGTTATGTTGCTGCTAGAACTGATCTTAGAAAAGCAGACCAGCTTATTGTTCTTTATGGTGCTGCCTGGATGGACACTGCTTGTGTGAGTTGTGGCTGAGTACTGAGCTATAGTGCAACTCATGTCCCCATTTTGGCATACCATCTAGAACCCTCTAGCTGATGCAGAAACAATCCACTTTTGCTTAATGTCTCTAGTGGTCATCTGGATTTCATTATACGTAACTAGTGCTCTGTTCTAATGCATTCGTCAAACATATGTTAAATTGCCTGCATATGTTATGTAATTTAAGAAAAATAGTTACACTAAATGTAAGTTTGAGACTAGAGCGACTGTTATATTCAAGATTGTGCAAGCGCACATTTCAAAGGTCGACTACAGAGAGCCTGTAAAGATATCAGACACAACATTAAGTATTAGGCAAAAGCTTTTTCTTTTATCCTTATATGCTATTAGTGAAAGTTTAGACTGGGATGTTTTCAGCTCTGCATCTGTGAAGATCAGTGGCGCACCAAACTTTGGCATACAGATATATAAAATCATTTAAATATCTGAAATGATACTTTAAAATGAAACTAAATTTGCTAGCTGGCTTTAATAAGTGCGTCACTGTACCTAACCATTTCTGATGCAAATCTTCTGCTTGCTTTGGTAATATTTTTGTTGACAAAATACACAGTAAAATGGTAAAAATCTTAATATATTGGCTTATATTTGTCATATAGTAATAGCTCCTTTACTAATACGTCATATAAAATAATTATCACATTGTGCAGTTTGGCTTACAGGTGTCCAGCTTAAAAAGTGAACAGGTAAAAGATGAAGTATTAAACTAGTCAAAAACATTTTCCTGCTGCTTCTAGAAGTTTCAGCCACTATCTGAGCTGAAGACTACTGCACAGATTTAACCTCCTGGTTTATGATTAATTTACATGTGTTTATTGTTTTGTGTAATTTAGTAATGCAGGTCAGAAGACCACAATTAACATTGGGACAGAAATTACGCGATGGCAGAAACTGAAAGCACAGAATAGATTTAGGAGTGATGTGGAGCTGGCAGCTTTTCTTCTCAACAGGTGGGAAAACAAACACTACTTTTAGATACATTTAAAATGTATTTAATTAAACATGTCAAAATGAATACTTTTCCCATGGACTTACAAATAATCTGATATGTGTAACCTGGCTTTTGAAATTGTATACATTGTACCTTTTTACTTTAATCATGTGCATCTGGTCGACCAAAAAGCTGAAGTGAATAACGTTTTTGAAAACAATTGTGGGAAAGTTGTATTTTACTTTAATTACTATAAATAAAGACCTTTTTTTCAACAGGATTCAATATAAGAAATCAGACAACCAAAGTTTACGCTTCAAGAACTTCAATGAAAACCTTGTCTGGATCTTCCAGGTAGAGAAATGTAAAATGAACGTTGTTAATTAAAGTATATGCATCAGGTTTGTTAGCGGTAATTGTTGTTCTAATTTTATTTTTCATTTTTACCATTGCAATTTTATTGTTTAATATGTGTTCTACTACTGCTTGTCTTTTATTAATCTTGTATTTCATATGTGAATGTTGTTCTCTTAAACTTTATTTTATTTTTTAGGAGCTTGAAAGTAAAATAATTGTTTTTGTGAAAAATGAGCTGGAAAAGTTCAAGAAAATATTAAAAAAAGAAAACAAGCAATACTTTGTTCAGGACTTCAGACAGGACACATGTGAAATCAAAGAAGCAGCTTTAGATATTACTCTCTACTTTCTGAAATATATGAAGCAAAATAAACTTGCAGATACTCTAAAAGGTAAGAGACTCAGAACCATGTGTTATTTTGCCACTTAAAATAAATGAAGTAGTATTCATGTGTTTTTGTTGTCTGTTTAGATGAGCTGGTCTTCATTCAGCAGCGAAAACTTAAGGCAAACCTGATGAAGAAGTATCAGTGTGTGTTTGAAGGTATTGCAAAGCAAGGAGACTCCACACTTCTGAAGAACATCTACACAGATCTCTATATCACTCAGGGTGGCAGTGAACAGGTCAATACTGAACATGAGGTCAGACAGATTGAAGTTACTTCCAGACGTCATGAAGCTCAAGAGATACAGGTTGAATGCAGACATTTGTTTGAAGCGTCTGAACAAGACAAGCAGATCAGAACTGTACTGACAAAAGGAGTCGCTGGCATCCGGAAATCAGTCTCTGTGCAAAAGTTTGTTCTGGATTGGGCTGAAGGAAAAGAAAATCGAGAGATCAGCTTCATATTTCCTCTTCCATTCAGAGAGATGAACTTAATGGAGAAAGAAGAACTCAGTTTGATGGACCTTATAACTCAGTTTTTCCCAGAGACAAAAGGACTGAACCTTACAAGAAATGATAGATTCAAAGTCCTGTTCATCCTTGATGGATTGGATGAATGTCGTCTTCCTCTGAACTTTGCTGGTAATGAGACGTGTCGTGATGTTTCGTCACCAGCCTCTCTGGATGTTCTCCTGACAAACCTCATCAAGGGAAATCTGCTTCCTTCTGCTCTCATCTGGATCACCAGCAGACCAGCAGCTGCCAGTAAGATTCCTCCTGACTGTATCGAGCGGCTGACAGAGATACGAGGATTCAATGATGAACAAAAGGAGGAGTACTTCAGAAAAAGATTCCCAGATGAGAATCAGGCCAAAGAAATCATTGATCATGTTAAACGATCAAAGAGTCTCTTCATCATGTGCCACATCCCAGACTTCTGCTGGATTTCAGCCACTGTTCTCCAGAACATTTCAGAGAAGAAAGCAACCACTGATTTTAAAAACAATCAGGCTGATGACGCCTCCAAAACACTGCAGGAATCAAACACTGAAGACACTCCCAAGACTCTGACACAAATGTACACACACTTTCTGCGCTTTCAGATTCAGCAGAGCAGACGAAAGTATGATGGAGAAAACACACCAGATGTGTCCTGGGATAAAGACACCATCCTTTCACTGGGGAAACTGGCATTTGATAATCTGGAAAGAAACAACCTGATCTTCTATGACACAGACCTGGAAGACTGTGGTATTGATGTCTCTAAAGCTGCAAAGTTCTCAGGCATGTGTACCCAGATCTTTAAGGAGGAAACAGGGATCGTTCTTGGTACCATGTACTGCTTTGTTCACATGAGCATTCAAGAGTTTATTGCAGCCCTTTATGCACATCTGATTCTAGACATCAACAAGAGAAGTGTGTTTGATCAAGAGTCTACAAAACAGAATAATGCGAATGAAGCTATGATTGATTTGCTGAAGACTGCAGTGGACAAGGCACTTGAGAGTGACAATGGACACCTGGACCTTTTTCTTCTCTTCCTCCTGGGTCTGTCACTTGAGTCTAAAAAACCACTATTACGAGGTCTGTTGACACAGCAAGATGACTGTGAGCAGAGCAAAGAGAAAATAGTTCAGTACATCAAGCAGAAGTTTGAAGCAAATCTTTCTCCAGAGAGATCCATCAATCTGTTCTACTGTCTGAATGAACTGGACGACCAAACTCTGGTGAAAGAGATTCAGACTCACCCTAGCAAAGGAAGTCTTTCATCTGCTGATCTTTCACCTGCCCAGTGGTCTGCTGTGGCCTTTGTGTTGTTGACATCAGAGGAGGAGATGGAGGAGTTTGTGCTTCAGAAATTCAAGAAATCAGACGAGTGTCTCATCAGGCTGTCACCAGTCATCAAAACCTCCAAAAAAGCTCTGTTAGTATCTTTTGCACGTTTGCATTATCTTTAATACGTGTTTATGTAAAGGGTTCTATAGGTTATTTTTTCAATCATACTACCTGAATTCTACCTTTATTCCCTTTCTGGTAACACTTTATAATAACTACACACTATGAATCATTTATTAAGCATTAGTAAATAGTTAAATTATTATTTATTAAGCATTAACTTGCATTAATAGATGTTAGTAAACAGTTTATAAATACATCTACAAGTGCTGTATTCTTGACTTAAAAACACATGTATAATGGGCTTAATGATTGTGTTTAAGTAAGTGATTATTCAACTATTCAGATTAACATATGAAGAGTTCAGATGCAAAAGTCGCTAAACACCACTTCCGCCAAAAATTACATTGAGCGAATGCTTTAGGCACGTACTAAATGTTCAACAAATATTTTCGCTTCAAATCATCTAAATTGCAGCGTCAGCGCATTCAGAAATAACAGTTTGTATGCAAAAGCCTCTAAACACCACTTGCCTTTGACAGCAAAAGCCTCTATATCCCGAGAAAAGATGGAGTTTAATGAACTGGATGAGACCGTACGATTGTCAGTGAATGGCAAATAAAAACGTCCCTTACCTCAAAACTCTGTGCATTATAAGAAAAAAAAAAAAAACACAATGTACAGTCGGAAGTGTAACATGCATTCATAACGTGCTTTTACGCAGCGACGCTACTTTGAATGAATCCGATTTACTATACATTAAACAGCAACTCGGTTTCATGATAGACGAAGTTAAGATTTAGTTCTTTTATCTCACATGGATGCTATGAGGATTAACAAGAGACGATAAAGAGACCAAGACCTTGAGTATAGTGAGGATGAATGAATGACAGCTTCTAAAAGTGTATGAGAGGCATCCCTTTTTTGCCCAGTAGGCCTAACTTGTGTTTTATTTGCTAATGTAAGATATTTTTAAAAAGATAAATATAATGTATAAAACTGTACATTATTTAAATTACTTCAATAAATTATATTACTTTTTATGTACAATGTACAGATATTGGTATCACAATGTTTTTACCGTACATTATTTGAATCAAGCTTAGTTTACAATGTTTACATTGCTCTACTTGCATTAAATCTTAATCTCAAATATCAGAAATGACAACAGATTGTTCAGATTTAATTATGTCCATTTTAATGTTATTGATTATTGCACTTACTTGACAGATTTCATTTATTCATTTTCCTTCTGCTTTGTCCCTGGTTTATCAGGGGTTACCACAGTGGAATGAACCGCCACTTGACAGATTTATATATTTTTAATTATAGATTGTTTATGTAATGTGTTTATGTTTGGTAGAATAATTTCTAATTGCATATTTACTGACTTTTCAACTTATTACACTGTATTGTCCCAATAGGTGGATTTAGAGATTTTTGCAAAAAAAGCTCAAGTGGATTCAGCTGGTTTTGACGCTGAAGAAAATCTACCTTGTTAATAACCAAAGAAATGTCTAAAGTGAAATTTTTGAAAAAAAGATATATTTTATTTACTAGCTAATAATCTTTTAATTATCTATAAAATTAACCTTCTGAACCTAATCAGAGGAGCCTGATAGAAAATGCTCTTTTACAAAAACAGAGGTCTGATGGATTTAGAGGGTTTTGCATCTGAACTCTTCACATAAAAGAAAATAAATTACTTTATTCATTTTAAGACACACAAATGAAACTGTATCAAATGAAAAATTATACGGTATCAAATGAACAATAAATCTTTGCAATCTTAACTTAAAAATAAAATAAAACAGTATGCATTGTAAAAACTGTACAGTAATTTTAGAGAAGATTGCTAAGATTTATTGGTCATTTCATAGTAAGCCTTTAATTGCCATTTATAAGGGGTGTATAAAGCATAAATAGTCCATAAGAGTGGGTCACAAAACTGGATGAAGTTTAGTTAATGAACCATTTATTAACATACAAAGTAACAATTACTATATGCCTGAGTAATAGTAATAATATTATATAGTATATAGTAATAATAATAATTATATATATATATATATATATTTATATATATATATATATATATATATATATATATATATATATATATATATATATATATATATATATTTATTTATTTATTTATTTATTTATTTTTTTTTTTTTTTTTCCCCACAAAAAAATTGAATGTTCATTTTGCAGCAGAAGAAGTGTGCATGTTAAATTTAGTTATTGCTCTAGGACATGTGTCATCAAACTTGTTCTTGGAGAGCCAGTGCCTTGCAGATTTTAGCTCCCATCCTAATCAAACACACCTGAACAAGTTAATCAAGGTCTTACTAGGTATGCTTGAAATGTTTTTAAGCAGGTGCGTTGAGGCAAGTTGGAGCTAAACTCTGCAGGGACTGAGATTGGTGATCCCTGCTCTAATATAAAAACTGTTTCTACTGAAATGCAAGCCTTTGGTGTTCTGTAATGTTTTCCTGATGGCAAGAGAGTGCAAAAAGGTGATGACAAGGCTGTTCAGGGCTCTTCCTGTTTGTTTCTGTGCAATTCACACACCAAGATGTAATACAGTTTGACAGCACACTGGATGGAACAGAGGTAGAAAGATCTCTATAGCTCTTTGAACAAATGGTTTTTCTTCAAGTTTTGCAAAAAGTAATGCTGCTGCTGTGATTTTTATTTATTTATTTATTTTTGACCAGAGCAGAACAGGTTGTAGTCTATCTGAAGTCCTCTATAAATTATATCCCCAAAAATTTAAAATGGGAGACCCTCTCCACCACCTCACTCATTATGGATAGTGAAGTGTGGTCCCCCCCATGATACTTCCTAAAATCAATGATGAGTTCCTTGATCTTTTTAATGTGAGATTATTGTCTTTGCATCAGCTTGTCAATCATTTACTTCATGCCTATATTGTTTTTCATTGTTATTCTATATGAATCACACAACTGTTGTATCATCTGAAAATTGGATTATTGTATTGGGGTTGGTGGCAGTACAGTCAGTTGTTTAATGTGAATAAAGGAGATGCTTCAGAACACAACCATGTGGTGCCCATGTGCTGAGGGTCAAGCTAGTGGATATCTGTGAGCTAAGTTGCACTGTCTGTGGATGGTTTGTGAGAAATTCATTTACCAAATCTAATTCTCCAATTTAATATACCTTCTAGGTTAAATGACTGTAACTTAACAGAGAGAAGCTGTCAGACTCTGGCTACAGTTCTCAGATCAGACACCAGTCTAAAAGAGCTGAACATGAGTAATAATAATCTGAAAGATTCAGGAGTGAAGCTGCTCTGCACTGGACTGAAGAGTATGAAATGTAAATTGGAGATACTGAGGTAAGTTGTGTGACGAAAAAAAAAAAAAAAACACCCTGCTCTATTAAATTAAAACTGTCATTTGTTTGTTGTTTACTGTCATTTGTTTGTTGATGTGACTGAATGATGCATTGTTTGAATGTAGCTGTTCATTTTAGAACTAATAAGTCCTTCAAAACTATTGACTGAGAAATCCTTAATTTAAGTGTTTTTGTTAATGTTTAATGTGTATTAGTAAATATTTGTTAGTCAGGTCAGTGTAAATTATGCAAAAAATCGAGTGCTACTAAATTTTATTATGCAATTCTTTTTCTTATGTATCAACACTGCTTATTTTGCATGTTTATGAAAATGTATAATATCAAGAATATATTTTTAAATGAGAAAAGTTATGACTCATCCCTCTAATGATTTACAAAAAAAAAAAAATATATATATATATATATATATATATATATATATATATATATATATATATATATATATATATATATATATATATATATATATATATATATATATATATATATATATATATATATATATTTGTTTGTTTTTCAGATTTTATGAGTGTAATCTAACAGAGGAAAGCTGTTCAGCTCTGGCTTCAGTTCTCAGTTCAGACTCTAGCAGTCTGAAGGATCTTGACCTGAGAAATAACAATCTTCAGGATTCAGGAGTGAAGCTGCTCTCTGATGGACTGAAGGACAGTAAACTGGAGAAACTCAGGTGAGTTAATATCTGAGATATTATATGAGTGTTTTACCTTAATATTCATTCATCAATTACATTTTCATTCCTGTTCTAGTCTTTCAGACTGCAGTATCAGTGAAGAAGGTTATAAAGCTCTGGCTTCAGCTCTGAGATCAAACCCTTCACACCTGAAAGAGCTGGATCTCAGAGGAAATGATCCTGGACAATCAGGAGTGAAGGAACTCACTGAGTTACTGCATGATCCACACTGTACACTGAAAACACTGAGGTGAGACAAAGGAAATAATTTAACAAATGAAATGCAGATTTTTTCTTTAAAAACAACAATCTGTGTTTGCTGTTTAGACTGTGATATTACAGTGACTATGCACATTCGTAGGATTACAACTTTATTATGGAAATGTTCTTATTAAACAGTAATTATAATTCTTTGATTAACTATAATGCTTTGATTATATGTTATTTGATTAACTACAATACCTTGAATTCTAAATAAATATTTGATCAAAATAATTCAATTAATCTTGTAATCTTAATAATCAGAATCACATTAAACTGTGTGGTGTGTATGCCACATTGTAAGCATCAAACAGACATTGCATTAATCACATTATTTCAGATGCATATGGATGAACTCTGTTACGATATTCTGAAGTTGTCAATAAAGCTCACCTTGTATTTTTGCTGTGTGAATTTTGCACAGAAACAGTGTAGCATTATTGATGCATTTTCATAGTCAGTGATTTCTTTTAATATATATATAGGTTGTTTAAAGATAGGTGAATAGGTAAGATATGTAAAGGTTTATTTTGTTATTGGAAAATAATCTGGTGTTGTGTTAATGTTCTGTTTCCAGGTTTTTGAGTCCTGCTGCAGATGAAGTCTGTCAGATTGTGACTGGAATTGTTGGTAAAAACCCGTTACTCCTGAAAGAACTGAATCTGAGTGATCGTGAACTAGGAGACACACGAGTGAATCAACTCTCTGCTCTACTGCAGGATAAACACTGCACAATCAAAACACTCATGTGAGTATTGTTAATCTGTTAAGTATAAAATTATATTTTCAAATACTTGTTTGTGTTTAAGAAAAGTATTTAGATATATCAAAGAGTGTTTCCTCTCTTTGTCTTCTTTCTCCTCAGGCTGAATAATAACAGGATTACAGCAGAAGGTTGTGCTGCTTTGACTTCAGCATTTAATTTAAACCCGTCAAACCTGATAGAGCTCAATCTGAGTGGAAATGAACTAGGAGACTCAGGAGTAGAGAAGATCTGTCCTCTGCTGGAAAATACACAGTGCAGACTGAAGAAATTGAGGTGTGTGTGTTTTAGTTCATGTAGATTTCTGCATGTAAACATACATTTATTTGAAATGTATTATGTATGTTGTGCATTGGGTTGTAATAAACAACGACCAAACCACAAGTAATGAGTTTGACAAGAGAGCAGTGACAAGACGTGGCAGCTGACTTGAGAATACGGTTACATCAAACAATGGACAACACACAATACACAGGGGTAATTAGGCTAACAGAACACAGACACAGGAATAGAGTACAATTGACCAGTTCACAAAATCACAAAGACGTTAAATTCACTACAAAGTGTCTGGGATCAGAGTGAAAGTCTGTTTGTGCAATTTTAATTTTGCTTTTATTCCTTTGGCTACCATGGCTACTTCTAGCTTAAAATATTTGTATATTTTTATACCTTTTATAAAAATAAAGCTGCTGTTATCATTCAAGTATTGGCTGCTGTACTTGACAACATTTTTATATAGTCTTTCAGATTGCAGTATCACTGCAGAAGGATATAAAATTTTGACTTTGTCCCTGAAGTCAAATTCACACCTGATAGAGCTGGATCTCAGAGGAAATGATCCTGGACCATCAGGAGTGAAGGAGCTCACTGATTTACTGCAGGATCCACACTGTACACTGAAACACTGAGGTGAGTAATATTAATATAATAATCTTTGCCTCTTTAATTTTTATTTTATAAAAGGGCAAGTTTCCGTAAATAAATTTATATACTGATGTCAGACTTCAGAAAGAAAACAGCTAGTCTAGTGAAGGTGTGCAAACTCTAAGCTTTGTTTAGTCTACAGTACACTTGTCTACTATGGAAGTGATCCGTGAACTACAATTAGTAAGACCAAAACTGAAAGTAACTATCTAAATTAAATATAGATGCATTCACAAGATAAAAACTAAAACAAAAGAATGCCCCTAAATAAAATGAATAAACATGAAATTTAAATCAATTTTGTATTTTTGAAGTTTGTATTTTTTAGTATTAAAATAAAAACTAATTTAGCAACCTTGCAAAACACTTTTTGATATAAAAAAATAAATGCGTTTTTTTGTAAAACAGAAAATCTCATGCCAGTCTCCATGAACTTTGTGAAAGAATTGTCCATATATTGTAGCAATAATTCTTTATTACATAATGCAGTATTCAGATGACATGTAAAGTAATGTTTACTACGTGCTTCATGGCACTAATCTGCTATTTTTTAAATGCTTGCTCTCAAACTTTAAACTTTATTTTCTCAGAAAATATGATAATATCTTAATTAATATAGTAATTGTTAAGTTACTGAAATTCTTGCAAATGTCATGACATGCCAAAACATTTTTCAAAAAAAGGATGAATATTTATCAGGTAACGAATTGTGGGTCTCACACAAAACCACAAGCGTTTACAATTGATATTATTGCAAAAAGGTTTTACTTATAACTAAATCAAATGCTGAAATGCAATTTCAATTCTCTTTCTTCTTGTCTTTCAGACTGCAGTAACAGTGAAGAAGGAAGGCTCTGGCTTCAGCTCTAAGATGAAACCCTTCACACCTGATAGAGCTGGATCCCAGAGGAAATGATCCTGGACAATCTATATTTTAAGTGTTTTTTCAAGCATTGTTTTTCTGAAATAGCCAATATGGTATTTTTATTAATGCATTATGCAACGTTTAAAATGCATATGTAGCTTGGCATACATCCTATGTTGTTTTCAGTAAAAGACAATAGTGTGTTCACTGCGATATGAGAAACCTAATATCTGCCGCCATTATTTTTAGAATGACTTATCGCAAGAGGATGAATTCATGGTCACAAACCAATGTTTAATGGAAATGCAGTCATTTTGTATTAGTATTTTTAACGACACTTAGAAAATATAAAAGAAAATGCACAAATTAATCGTGGAAATGTGCCTAGAGATAGCACAAGATTTGCCTTTAGAGATAATCATTCATTCATTTTCTTTTCGGCTTAGTCCCTTTATTAATCTGGGGTCGCCACAGCGGAATAAACCGCCAACTTATCCAGCAAATATTTTACACAGCGGATACACTTCCAGCTGCAACCCATCACTGGGAAATAGAGATAATCTATTAAAAAAGACATAATGATAAAGTTGTAGCTTGTTTGATGCAGCATTCACCTCCACAGTCAATAGAAATTAATCAGATGGAAATCATGTTTTAATAATGATTAAAACCATGACTCCTCCATGTTTGGAGCTTTATAAACAGATGATGCATCTAATTGCTTTTATCCTCATTTTATAATAACACCTTGATATTTTAAGCTGTATATAAAGTAAAGTGATGTTTTGTCCTTTTTTATCACCATTAGAGTAAAACTACTTAAAGATTAAATTCCTTGATTCATAATCACAACTGGGGCATCACGGTGGTGCAATGACTAGCACAATTTCCTCACAGCAAGGTCACTTTTTCGAGTCAGTTGGCATTTCTGTGTGGAGTTTGCATGTTCTCCCCGTGTTGTTGTGGGTTTCCTCCAGGTGCTCTGGTTTCCTAAATTAAGAAATTAATGAATGAGAATCACAACTGCCTGTAAATGTGAGGAGATTGTTAAATACTGAAAATAGATCTTGTGCAGTTCAAATCAGAAGGAAGAATCAGATTGGAGTAGAAATTAATGACAATGGAGGATTATATCATTCTTTAAAAAATAATGCATAGATTATATGAAATGTAATTGAGCTGCAAGCTAAAGACAAATGACCAAATTCATTTAATTTAGTGATATATAACCTAGTCTTTCATTTCATTTGCTTCATACTCAAAGTTGGAAACTATATATAGTTGTTTTAAGTTGTTAACTTTTTAGTTAATTTTAATTTCTTTTTCTTTTTTGTACAACTGGATATGTTTGCAATAAAACCTATTTCTGCAAGTTGATTCTTCGCGTTGTTGTCCAGTTGGTGGAACTATTGTACCAAAGCTGGTTTGATAAACTTTGATTTTTTTTTTCCAATCTTTATTTTGACAAAAACCGAAAGTGATCGATAAGGTGTGTCTGAATGAGATGTGGTCTCTGCAGATCAAAAGTGGTCACATTGGAGGAGTTTTCAAACTGGTGGGTGCTTCTGAATGAAAATGATCTAATAATGATATGAGCCAATCACGTAACATATGGTCAAGAAACGTCCCTCTGTTTGGCCTGGGCCATTGATCTTGTAACTCCTGTTACTTTTATGTAATACAGCTTCGACCGGAAGATAAGGAAAATTGTTATTATTGTATTATTGTAATTGTTATTATTTACAATATTATCCATTAAATTGTGTTATATTATCGTCTACCCTAACCCTCAACCTACACCTCATAGTAACATAAAAATAGTAATTATTCTACAGTGTCACAAACATGTTGCTATAGCCTATGTACGTATTCGCAGCTTTCCTTCCTTACCCTTCTTAAGGAGCACAAATCGAAAGTGTTTCAGAACTACCGCATTCTTTCCCGCTGCACAAGACCGTCTGTACTACTGTAAGTAATTCTGAATACATTAGCCTAAATGTATTACTGGGGCAGAGGAAAGTGATTTTACAAATGTTTAAGCGTAATTTAAAAGTAAGTTGCATTTACCGGTTGTGGAAGAATAGGCTACGACAATTCTCAATTTTGCTCAAGGTGTGCGAGCTTCCGCATTCTTTCACGCTGCACAAGACCGTCTGTACTATACGTAATTCTGAATACTGTAGCCTGGGGCGTAATATTTAAGCTAATTTAAAAGTTAGTTGTAACATATCTAGCGCTTGAGGAGGAGGCTACGACAATTTTGCCTTTTTTATTGTAAAAGTGTAATGCTCTTTGACTGCCATTAGTTTTACTTTAATACAATCATTGTACAAATATTGTGGGAATTATGGTAACTTTACGGCTATCATGTTTTAAAATGGTTTAGGCTATATATTTTTTCAATTGTCAGAAGGACATAATGTCAGAAGGACAAGACTAACCCTTTAAAGACGACACGGTAAAGTTCGGACATGTATAATTCTAAAATAAGCATTTATTTTGCTTTTTTAAAATATATTTTATCACGTCGATTTGTAAAAATGTGAAATCGAAAGTATTCTGTGCACACATGTTACATCGCTGAGCATGAGGTTTAGTGTTGGTCTAGAGGAAGTTGAAAAAAATGAAGAGAAAAATGCTCGACGTTTGATTTTGAGGGTTGATAAACTCGAGCACATTATAATTGTTCTTTTAGTTTTTCAAATTTTGCTGTATTTTGATTTATAAACACAAACGCAACCACTTTTGCCAACATTTTCTTCTTAGTGTTTTAGCATTTAACATTAAATAAATTAAGACTTAAATGCAAATAAAATACGCATATAGCATGGTTTTTATAGTGATTGTTCATTTAAGATAACATTTCCAAATCAAATTTTATTTTATTTTTTAAACCAAAGCCAAACTGTTTGATAAGGGGTAAAAACAGCCAGCAAAAAAAAAAAATGTTATTGGTTAGCCACTGAATTGAATAATAAATATCTGATTGGCCATGCTGTAAATCATTAATGGTCTTCAGTCAAAAACACACACGAACCAAAATTAAAAAATTGCACAAGCATATGTTTATTAGCTTCATACATCAAACATTTTTCTGTCTGAAAAAAACTTTCTGCCGAATAAGACTGTACAACAGCAAGCACATTTCAATATCTGAATAGTATTAAGACTTTTTTAATAATACAATACTATTGAGAGTACAGTTATGTAATGATGAAAGAACGTTAAAGGGTATTTATGATTTAAATTTGAAATTGTAATATGCCTGTTACTTACAGAAGACCTCAATGCACTAAGACACACACCATCTTAAGGAATTAAAGCACACTGTGAACATGAATTGAATTATTTAAAAGTCTTAAACTTCATCCATGTGTTTTCAAAATGATCTGAAATTATTAAGACTGTGTTTTCGATATTTGTTTTTAAGCTGTTAGATTTTTTTTAATGCTTGGTTGATAACACACATTTCATCACTTTCTGAATCTGAATATCCTGTTACTCTTGTTATTTTTCTCAGTGAAATGATCAGAAGTTCATTTTCCTCACTGATGCCAGCGCTGATGTTTGTACTGGCTGCTGATGTGCAGTTTGCCAGAGCACTGAGGAAATGACAGTTCTTCTGAAATGAGTGCCTCAGAAAAACACAGGTGAGGCTGAAGCTGTTTACACAGAATCTTTTTAAACTCTGTGGATCTTGTATCAAGTCCAGTGTGACATCATCATTGTATTCTTTTATACCTGTAAAGGTTTGTGATTGGCCAAAACCTCTATGCTCTATATGGTACAGTTTGAAAGCTTAGCATTTCTATTTTCTACATATGTGTATTACTTTGACATTTATTTTACTTAAAGAAACTTATTTATATTAAATTTATTTATTTTATTTACATTTAGACGTTTAAGCAACAAAATTCACATTATTACACATATTTAAGAATCCGTATAGGACTGCACTAGTTGGGATAAAATAAGAATGACCTTTTTTTGCTCGATTTTCTCACAATTCTGTGGATGTGAAATAAAGGTTAATATGAGTAGGCTTTTATTATTATTTCTCAAACATTCATTCATTCATGTATTTTCCTTCGGCTTAGTCCCTTATTTTTGAGGGGGCACCACAGCAAAATGAACTGCCACCTATTCCGACATACAGTTGAAGTCAGAATTATTAGCCCCCCTGAATTTTTAGCCCCTGTTTATTTTTTTTCCCCAGTTTCTGTTTAACGGACAGAAGAGTTTTTCAACACATTTCTAGTCATAATAGTTTTAATAACTCATTTCTAATAACTGATTTATTTTATCTTTGCCATGATGACAGTAAATAATAGTAATACTGACTCCAAAATGAAAGTGCCAGATACACCTGTGTCTCGCAGAATTTTTACAGGCAATCGCTCACCTTCTGGAAGAGATACAAAACCATCAGAAACAAAAGGTGAAAAGTTATACTCAGAACAGTCTCTCTCATGCGTTTCGTTAATACTTGGCATTAAGGAGAAATCCAAATCATCATATCTGGCAACCTAGGAGGCCATGGATGTAGGTTTTGGCTGGAGATAACAACCCCGACCTTCCGACTGTAAAACAGGACAGTCTTTCTTCCAATGCCCAAAACCTAAACAATAAATACCAATTAAAACTGGATAATTTTTACCAACAAATTTTGTGTTTCCATAACGTGTAACTGCCGGTAACTCTGGACGCTGCATAAATCTAGGTTCATCTTTTAGATGACCTGCATCACCCCCACTCTTATTATTTCATTAACAGCTTTTTCTAGGATGAAAATTGAAGCTGAAAGAGCTCAGTTGTTAGCATGAGCAAATGCTTCAAATCAGAAACAAGAGCTAGAGAGAAAGAGGATACAAACTGCTTGGACATTATCAGGAAGGCTACTCCAGAGTTTAGGAGTAATAAATGCGAATGCTTGACCTCCTTTAGTAGACTTTGCTATTCTGGGTACTAACAGAAGCCCTGATATTTGAGATCTTAAAGAGTGTGCTGGATTGTAGTGAGACAGACGGTTGGTTGGATAAACAGGAGCTAGATTATTTAAAGCTTTATAAGTAAGAATCAATATTTTATAATCAATACGGAACTTAACAGGCACACAGTGTAAGGAGGATAAAAGTGGGGTGGTATGGTTATATTTTCTGGACCTGGAGTGTGTTTCTGAAAACCATCATTAGCCAACTAAGGTTGCAAGTTCTGTTGCTACAAACATAGTTTGTTGATCTGGTGTTTCCCAAATCCATCGTTCCTTTAAACATTTGCAAACAGCGTCCCAAACTTGTTCAATTGCAACTACACCTCTAGAGCTGTAGTTAGAAGCATAGTTCCTGTTTGTGTGTGAGACAGAGCGGGACAAGAGCAGAGCAGGAAAATAAGCCAGAGCAAAGTTTACCATCTATTTTGTATCTTTCTTGACCATGTGACCAAAGCTCAAATACTTAGACATAGAAACTGACTAATCAACATGTGACCACATCAATAAACCCCCAAAGTCCATATACATTAACCAGCCCCTGATCTTATCAGTATCTGCCTTTGGAATCTGTATGAACCTTCTTGGTGAAAAAGACATGTTTTCACATATAAACAAATGCATATGGTAATTACGCTTCCTACAATTTTATTTATTATGTAAAATGAGTGCATGTTTTTATCAAAACTATTGGATTTTTTTAATGTGTGTGCATATAAAACAATATAATGTGCACAAAAAAAGTATTTTTTTTTTCTCTAAAGAACTTGTTACTCCACCCTGTTTAGAGCGTCATTATGGACATTTTACATTATAACTAATGTAGTTCAAATGATGGATCTTCGACGAAGCAGCTACGATTTTGGGAAACACTCGTCACTACATAGTTAGTTTGCCAAACAATGCATCATACTATGATAGTTCAGCCATTCAGCAATTCAGATTACTACAAGGACTATTGTAGTTTCATGAAATGCATGCTACTAAAATGTCATACTAAAAAGGTCCCTGCACGTGAAAACAAAGGAAACTTTGGCAGAATCTGGTATAACAGTGCACAACACAGTTCAGAGGTAATCCAGAGAGTCCTTAGGAATTTTATGCCGACAACTGTTTGATTTCGCTGGATACTCCCCACATCATTCGTTAAAATGGTGTTTAACGGATCTCCTAAAAGTGGTAAATGCTTCACTTCTTTCTTTGTAACAGACGTTACAAAAGTAACCCTCGTTCCCCGAGGGGGGGAACGGAAATGCTATGTGGAAACTTCCACTATGGAGATTTTGTCAGAAGCCAATCATCTGAAAGAGTAATAAAACAGGCCAATGAAATGCCAATGAGTTGGTGGAATCAGCGTACACAGCAATCACAATCATTATTGTATAAAGATGCCAGCCGTCCAACGCAGAGTCACCTTTCTAGCTGAATAGCCAAACTACAGCTGTCAGCTAAGACACAATCACTTGTGGTGAGGGGAACATAGCATTTCCGTTTACCCCCTTGGGGAACGAGGGTTACTTTAGTAACCGTTTCATTCCCAGCAGGAGGGGACTTCAATGCTAACATCCACTATGGGGAAATCTATGGAAAAATGCCACAGCGATTGAACCTTACCACGTCCTCCAACGTGCCCCCTGGCCCTAATTTACTTTACTTACCTGTGAAGCATTTAAGGCTTATTTATGTGTTTTGGGGAGTTGTAAAAAATGCACTTAGTTAATTCTCTAGGAATTTTAAATACGACGTATTTTAATACGACAGTACGTTGTGAAAGCATGCAGTCCCGATAGGGAGGACGCTGTGGAGGCCACCTGCTGCCCAAATGGGGATACCTGGTGGCAAGAAGACATATGGACTAACCCTGAGAAGGGGGAGTACATAAATGAAAAGATGGTTAGTGGGAAGGGAAGACACAGGCCCGCTTATGAGGGGGGAACTATACCGTGGCTGAGCGAAGTATATGGGATCTGACCAAGTGGGCATGCCAACAACGTAATGGGCCAGGCACCTGACTCCTCCGCTGAAAGCGGGCCTGAATTCCAGGCACGAATCACTGACCGAAAGTGCCTCTGGGTAACCGATCTTCTTGATCGATGCCAACGCGACCAGCAGAGCTGTCTTCAAGGACAGAAATCTCAAGGATACTGAGTCAAATGGTTCAAACAGATCTCCGCGTAGGCTCGTGAGCACTACAGAGAGATTCCAAGAGGGCATGAGAGGGGGCGGGGTGGATTTAATTTCCTCACGCCTCTGAGGAATCGGATGATAAGGTTATGCCTCCCCATGGTGCCACCATCCTCCGCGTCATGATGAGCGGAAATGGCAACAACGTAAACCTTCAGTGTGGAGGGTGACAGCAGCCGCTTCAACCTATCCTGAAGGAAAGAAAGCACAACACTTATCTGGCCAGTTCGGGGCTCTTCTCGGCCACCATTTAGTGAATAGACTCTACTTCAGGGTGTAGGCATGCCTCATATAGGGTGCTCTAGCCTGAGTGACGGTGTTAACCACTGCAGCCAGTAGGTCACCTAAGTCTTCCTCGCTCCGTCTATGGACCACACGTTGAGTGGTGCCCTGTCCCTGAGAAAGAAGGTCCTTTCTCAAAGGAATCTGCCAGGGGGGCTGGCATCGCGAGGAGAGAGAGTTCTGATATCCAGGTCCGGTTGGGCAAGAGAGGCGCAACTAACAAGACCCGCTCCTCGTCCTCCCTAACTTTGCACAGTCTGTACGAGTAAGCTCACTCGGGGAAATGTGTATTTGCACATGCCCCAAGGCCAGCTGTGGACCAGTGCGTCTGTGCCGAGGGAGCCCTCGGTCAGGGAGAAAAACCACTTGCAATGGGCGCTTTCCGAGGAAGCAAACAGGTCGACCTGGGCTTCAGCTGAACAGACTCGGGGTGGAGTCTCCATTCTCCCAGGTGTGGAAGCTGCATGGTTGAGCTCAATGGGTGTGTGAACGGCACACATCAATTTCTGTCGCGTATGACTCCAGAGGAGCAGACGGCGAGCAAGCTGAGACATGCGGCAGGAGCACATACCCCCCCATACGGTTTATATACACCACCTCTAGCACCAGTAAAAAACGGCAGAGAGCGAGATACCCTGCCAACAGCTCTAGGCAGTTGATATGCCAATGCAACAGAGTTCCTTTCCACAGACCTGCAGCTGCATGCCCACAACATATGGCCCCCAAGCCCATGCTGGAGGCACCCTAGTTACGATGACATACTTGGACACTTGTTCTAGAGGCACACCGGCCTGTAGAACCGCAGGGTCCATCCAGGGGCTGAGGGCCCGGCGACACAGTGGAGTGACTGTCACTCGGTGCGTTTCCACGTGCCATGCACATCTGGGGACCCGATTGTGAAGCCAGTGCTGAAGCAGTCTCATATGGAGCAATCCAAGTGGCTTGACAGCGGATGCCATATGCCCCAGGAGCCTCTGAAATAATTTCAGAGACACCACAGTTTTCCTGTCGAACTCCTTCAGACAGGTCAGCATCAGCTCGGTGCGCTCTCAGGAGAGGCATGCCACCATGGTGATCGAGTCTAGCTCCAACCCGAGAAAGGAGATTCTCTGCATAGGGCGAGTTTGCTCTTTTCTCGGTTGACCTGAAACCCCAATTGGTCGAGGTGCTGGAGCACCCTGTCTCTGTGCATAATCAATTGATCCCACGAGTGCGCTAAAATCAGCCAGTTATCTAGATAATTGAGTATGCGGATGCTAGCAAGCCGAAGAGGCGCTAGGGCACCCTCCGCGAGCTTGGTAAAGACTCACGAATACAGAGAGAGCCTGAATGGGTGGACTTTGTACTGCCAAGCTCGACCCTCGAACGCAAACCGCAGAAACTGACGGTGGCTTGGAAGAATGGAGACATGAAAGTATGCGTCCTTCAGGTCTATTGCTGCGAACCAATCCTGAGGACAGACCCTTACAGAAGTCACACGAATTTCACATGTGATCACATGTGACCACATGTGATTGCATGTGACCACATGTGATCACATGTGGCCACATGTGAAGCTCATGTGGCCACATGTGAAGCTTTCGTGACTACATGTGAAATTCATGTGGCCACATGTGAAGTTTATGTGACCACATGTGGACAACATGTGAAGCTCATGTGACTACATGTGAAATTCATGTGGCCACATGTGAAGTTTATGTGACCACATGTGAAGCTCACGACCACATGTGAAGTTCATGTGACCACGTGGACAACATGTGAAATTCATGTGGCCACGTGGACAACATGTGATCACCTTTGACCACATCTGAAGTCAATGTGACCAAATGTGGACACATGTGCAGTTCATGTGACCACATGTGAATGTATTTTTAGTCATTTTCAAATGATTTTTATGTTGTTTATTGGGTTCAAAAAAACATGATTTATGAAAAGTAAAAATGTAATGAGATTTAATATTGTGTACATGAGTACAATGACAAAAAAATGGATTTCTGAATCAGTCTGTAGGGAATGGGAGTCAACTCCAAAAGAGTCGATTCCTCGACTCTCAATAGACCTAGTGCCAGAATCGACTCTAGGACAGGAATCGACTCCTAGAGTCGAGTCTTTTTTTAAACCCTCTTAAATGAAGCAGTTACATGGCATGCTACAGTTATACTACTCTTTCCCGAGCACGAAGAAGATTGACGGCGCTCGCTTTGAATGCGTGCTCACACATTTTACGATTTTGCTTTTGAATTTTGCGACCATGAGCACTCTGACGCAACTGTGGTGAACTTGCGCGTGTGTGCTCACAGAAGAGTATTCGCGGCAACGCGCGTTGTCCTGACAACAAGGATCCACAAACAAACGCAGTTTCTCAACGGTCGTTTAGCAGTGTTTTGTCCGTTTTATCTCATTATTTCAGCTGCGAAATGAAGATAAAATACGTGTTGGTTGATATTTTTTACTGAAAATGTCATTCACATATGAACACTACCGCAGTTAAAATACAAAGACATGGCCAAACATCCCAAAATCCACAATTGGTACAAATGAGAGGGCTATGTTTTCTGGAGAAGCTGGACCATTTTGACCTTATCATCTAATTCAGCGGTAAGTACATATTAATATACTGTCCTCACAACTTTATAATTTAGGATGTGTAAAGAAACTTAACGTAACCTTAACAGTTGGTTCTGCAAAAACAAAAAACAGAAGATGTTCAGAATATTTGACCAAGCAGTGAGTGATACCAGTCAAACGCGCGCCAAAAGATATCAAGCTCATTTACTTGCTTAACACTGCAAATGACGTAATTGATGCAGCTGTATTAGTTATAATTTTGTATTAATCCTGATTTCTCTTTAAACACATTAACTAAAGTTTAATCGAATAGGGTTTTATAAACCTGATGTAAATGACTATTGTGCTTGGTTTTAAATTTAAATGTCCTAAATGTATATAATGAAATAGATAAAATAATAGATATAAAGTGAGCAGAAGCTACTTGTTTAATTTATGTATTTCATTGCAAAAGTACTTAATAACAGTTCTGTAGATCTGTCACTATTTTAAAGACTTGTCCATCGTTTCCAGGAACATTGGTGTTATCTTTTATTTATCTTTTTCTTGAGATACACTAGCATTCAAAAGTTTTAGAATGGTAAGTTTATTTAAACAATATTGAAAGACGTGAGGCTGCATTTATTTTCTATAAAATACACTAAAAACCAAATTTTTTAATTCATTTATAATACGTTTCACAATGTAAAGTTAATTTCTTAATTATTGTAAAACTTTATCCCTGTGATTTAACTTTCAGGATCATTGGTTCAGTCTTCATTATTGCATGTTAACTTAATCTTACTTTTTTATAAAGATTATAGCATCCAGGATAAAAATGTTAATGAACATAGATATAATATAATTATTAGTTTTGTCTCATCCTTGTTCTCACATCTTTTTGGAAATATGGGTGATTCAAAAAGAATACCACAACTTTGAAAATCTGTATTTTATCCAAGAAACATGATGACAACAGCGCTCCTAGCGACCAAATGAAACATCAGAGCTTCCTTATATCGACGACAGAAAGAGCTTAGCTCTTCTTTCCTTCTTTGCAGAGTTCTCGATTTTCAAAGTTGTGGTATTCCTTTTGAATCACCCTGTATACAGTTTTTCTGTTCTTTACATCTGTTGTTTCCTGATAGGTAATCGATTACATCACTTTGGGAGAGGGAGTGAAAATGGGGTGGCCCTGGCTCGCTCACTTTAGGCACGATAGTGGAAACACGGCTAGTGTCTGAACAGAGAAAATACACCCAATACAGAGGCTAGTAAGGAGGTCTTCCAGTGCACGAAGTTAATGTCTTAACAGGTAATTTTTGAAGTATTTGCTATCTCTGATGTGTAGAGATGGCAAACGTACATGCATCTTTTACTCAAGTAGAAGTACAGATACTCGTGTTTAAACGGTAAAAGTTGAAGTACTGACTACAGTGTTTCCTCTAGGATTTTTTCCAGCAGTGGCGGCAGGACTTTTTTTTACACAGATCTGCCAACTATTTCAAAGACAAATATTACACGCAGTATTACAAGTTGAGATAGCATTCATGTAATACGAGCATGCAAATCTCTTTGCTTGCGCGCCGATTTCCTCAGTTCGAGCACAGAACTTCTTGCACACACTCAAATTTACACGTTCAAGTGCAGATCTTCTTGTGCGCTCTCCAGTAAGCGCTGCTGAAGCGCGATTTAGTGCGTTTTTGTGCGTTTTCCGACATTAACGCGTCCTGAAGTAAAGTGAAACGGCATTAAACTCCAGCAAGATAAAGTCATTGTATGCAAAGCCATTGACCTTTATCAATAAAGTATACTTATGGAAACTGTGTTCATCTTAACTGAAAGCTACGCGGTGTTTGCTAGACTCACGCACCTGTCAGTCAGTCTGTCAGAGAGTCAGTCAGCATGTCACCTTGAACAAATAGCGCACAGCACTACTACGGTTACAGAAAAGTTTGCGCGGTTTACCTCTAATATGTTTTGGTGCGATTATAATCCGCTATAAAAAACTCGACTAAATGTTTTAAATAAGAAGCTGTAATGTAGCCGTGGCGGGATGAATTTTGGCGTGGCGGCCCGCCACGGATGAATGAATGTAGCGGAAACCTTGGACTACACTTTTGTACTCAAGTAAAAGTAAAGAAGTACAGCATGAAATATGTACTAAAGTAAAAAGTATTCATTACTACTACCTGTTCTAGTTTCATGGTGGTAACTTCACCTCACATCATGGATACATTTATACAAAAATACCTTAAATTTCTAATTTTTTTTTGTAAAAAAAAAAGTTGTTGCCAATTTTCAGCTGCAAAGTAGCCAAGCAACATCACTCTACAATATTGTCCAATAACACTGCTCAAAAAGTTGCCCTGTGTATCATCAGCTGAACACAAAACATAACTTTACAGCTGTTAAGAACAGCAGCTGTCATACTTGTTTGTATACTCTAAAATGTAATTCTGTAGGCCTATACATTTATGACTAATAAATGTCTTAAATTTAACACTTCATTTTATCCAAAACATATTTCATTTTTTTCTTTTCATAAAATAAAAAAACTAAATGTATTTGACTACATTTGTTTTTTGCATTTACTAAAGCTACTTCTGCTCCACAAAGCACATTAAAGCGAAAGTAACGAGCCTGATTTAAAAATGTAAGGAGTAGAAAGTACTTATATTTGTATTAAAATGTAAGAAGTAAAAGTAAAAATGTTTCAGAAAAAGTAAACAGTGGAGTATAATACTGATACTAGAAAAATGTACTTAAGTACAGTAACAAAGTATTTGTACTTGATTACTTCCTATCTCTGCTAATGTGAAAAAATGTGATCTAAATACTATGAATTCATTTTGCATTCACATGTATGCATTTGAGCATTTGGTAGTTTCTTTTATTAAACATAAGTTTTGTGTTTTTTTTTTTTTCCAGATTACGAGATCAAGTCATTAACTTGAACCAAGAAGACAAACTCGTCAAAAGCACAACTCACTTTCCCTTGGCTTTTTCTTTTTTATCAGGGGTCATCACAGCGGAATAAACTAGCAATTACTGTGGTACATGCTTTTTTCACCAGATGCTCTTCCATGCAGAATTTCATCTAATTGACCAGAGCACCCGAAGGAAACCCAAGCAAACATGGGGTGAACATGCAAACTCCATACCTGGCCCAGATGGGATGACAGTGAGGCGACAGTGCTAACCATGGAGCCACCATGCCGCCCCTTTTTGTATTCACATTATAGTAGTGACAGTTTTCCCTTCAAGGTATTTCAGTAAATAATTGTTATTTTATATAGTTGACAATAAATTGTATTTATATTGCAGTTTAAGAATTATTTTTGTTCACACTAATGCACAGATTTTATGGTGTGAAGTACACAGCAGAAAACCACATCAGTTTCACATGGGAATGCACGTTTCCCGTGTGATCAAATGTTCATAATCAAAATTCCAAATACACACGTTTTCCCATGTGATCACATGTGAATGCACACATGAATTCACACAAAAGCGTTCCAAATACACACGTTTTCCCATGTGATCACTTGTGGGTCACATGAAAATGCACGTGTGTTTCACATGTGATCACACATGAATTCACACAAAAGCGTTCCAAATACACACGTTTTCCCATGTGATCACATGTGAATGCACACATGAATTCACACAAAAGCGTTCCAAATACACACATTTTCCCATGTGATCACATGTGAATGCACACATGAATTCACACAAAAGCATTCCAAATACACACGTTTTTCCATGTGATTACATGTGAATGCACACGTGAATTCACACAAAAGCGTTCCAAATACACACATTTTCCCATGTGATCACATGTGAATGCACACGTGAATTCACACAAAAGCGTTCCAAATACACACATTTTCCCATGTGATCACATGTGAATGCACACGTGAATTCACACAAAAGCGTTCCAAATACACACGTCTCATGTGATCAAATGTGGTTCACATGTGAAAGCACATGTGAATACACACAAAAGCGTTTCAAATACACACGTTTTCCCATGTGATTACATGTGAATGCACACGTGAATTTACATAAAAGCGTTCCAAATACACACGTTTTCCCATGTGATCACATGTGCTTCACATGAAAATGCACGTGTTTTTCACATGTAATCACACGTGAATTCACACAAAAGCGTTTCAAATACACACGTTTTCCTATGTGATCACATGTGAATGCACACATGAATTCACACAATAGCGTTCCAAATACACACGTTTTCCCATGTGATTACATGTGAATGCACACGTGAATTCACACAAAAGCGTTTCAAATACACACATTTTCCCATGTGATAACATGTGAATGCACACATGAATTCACACAAAAGCGTTCCAAATACACACATTTTCCCATGTGATCACTTGTGGGTCACATGAAAATGCACGTGTGTTTCACATGTGATCACACATGAATTCACACAAAAGCGTTCCAAATACACACATTTTCCCATGTGATCACATGTAGTTCACATGTGAATGCACACGTGAATTCACACAAAAGCGTTCCAAATACACACGTTTTCCTATGTGATCACATGTGAATGCACTCATGAATTCACACAAAAGCGTTCCAAATACACACATTTTCCCATGTGATTACATGTGAATGCACACGTGAATTCACACAAAAGTGTTCCAAATACACACGTTTTTCCATGTGATCACTTGTGGGTCACATGAAAATGCACGTGTGTTTCACATGTGATCACACGTGAATTCACACAAAAGCGTTCCAAATACACACGTCTCATGTGATCAAATGTGGTTCACATGTGAAAGCACATGTGAATACACACAAAAGCATTTCAAATACACACGTTTTCCCATGTGATTACATGTGAATGCACACGTGAATTTACATAAAAGCGTTCCAAATACACACATTTTCCCATGTGATCACTTGTGGGTCACATGAAAATGCACATGTGTTTCACATGTGATCACACGTGAATTCACACAAAAGCATTCCAAATACACTAGTTTTCCCATGTGATCACATGTGAATGCACACGTGAATTCACACAAAAACGTTTCAAATACACACATTTTTCCATGTGATCACATGTGAATGCACACATGAATTCACACAAAAGCGTTCCAAATACACACGTTTTTCCATGTGATCACATGTGGTGCACATGAAAATGCACGTGTTTCACATGTGATCACACATGAATTCACACAAAAGCATTCCAAATACACACGTTTTCCCATGTGATTATATGTGAATGCACACGTGAATTCACACAAAAACGTTTCAAATACACACATTTTTCCATGTGATCACATGTGAATGCACACATGAATTCACACAAAAGCGTTCCAAATACACACGTTTTTCCATGTGATCACATGTGGTGCACATGAAAATGCACGCGTTTCACATGTGATCACACATGAATTCACACAAAAGCGTTCCAAATACACACGTTTTCCCATGTGATTACATGTGGTTCACATGTGATCACGTGCATTTCACATGTGGTTCCTGTGTTTCACATGTGAAATTTCTGCACCGGAGGATGCGTGATCATTTTGAATGGCAGCTTGTGCAGACAGCGGTTCAAAACACGCAGATCTAGGATTGGCCGTAGCTCACCACTCTTTTTGGGTACGATGAAGTATGGGCTGTAAAAACCACTCGTCATCGCATAGCCGAGTCTGATCGTGCGAATGAGCCGTTGTGATGGGCTGGTCAGCGCTATCCAGGCTGTAAGAGCTCACTCAAGTGGCATCATAGGCATGATTGTTGACGCACCAACGGTGGGGCAGCACGGAATGGAAGGGCTCAACCGGGGAGCGCTGGGGTCCCGCGGAAGAGCAAATGGCGAGAAGTTTGTTGTCACCTTCCTCCCAGGGTCCTGAGGGGGGCTGAGAGTGTGCTGGAAGGGAGACCTTCCTTCAGCACAGTCAGAGCTGCTGGCAAGGTGCACCAGTCCTGCGAGTTGAAAGGCATAACATCCCGAACTGGCAGTGTTTGGGCTGACACATCCGAAGAAGGGGAAAAATTATGTTGAATGGCTCGGCCCTTCACCGGGGAAAGAGCAGGTTCTCTCTTAACGGCACCCTGGGGGAGGAGGAGAGAGTGGGATGGATGGTTCAGCTGGGTCATACAAACCCACCAAAAGATGACCTCACCCATCGCACTCGACTGTTCCTTCACAGCCGTGAATTTCTGGGTGAATTCCCTGATGGTGTCACTGAACAGGCCAGCCTGGGATATGGGCAGGGCCGGACGGAATCTGCGGGCATTTTTTGCAATTTCTGCGGAGAATTTTGGTAAAAATCTGCGGATTTCTGCGGAATTATTTTGGGAGTCTCATAACTAAAATCTTAATATGTGAAATATGTGTAATTTAAAAACTGAATAAATTCAGATTTACACACATTTACTCAAGTCAATAAACAAAATTAATGATGGGCTAAAAATCTGCGGAATTCAGCGGAAAATCTGCGGAATTCTGCTCGCGCAGAAGCATGCGTTGAGAAAGCGAACCTTGTCAATGTCACACATATCAGCGAGGTTTAGCTAGAGGTGGTGTTCCTGGACCACTAATGTCGCCATGTCCTTCCCAGGGCACGCGCAGCTGACTTGGTTGTTTGTAGAACGTAGGCGGTTGCGGTGCGGAGCTCATGCATTAAGCCTGGGTCGAAACCACCCTCGTGCAGCTGGGTCAATGCCTGTGCTTGGTAGCGCTGGTACGTGGCCATAGCATGCAGGGCAGAAGCAACCTGGCCAGCGGCTGTGTAGGCTCTGGCCCAGAGGGACGCAGATAACCTGCATGCCTTGGACGGGAGATGAGGCTGACTGTGCCAGGAAGAGGCACCATGCAGGCAAAGATTGACTGCAATGGCACGCTCAACCTGGGTAATTGCCTCGTACCCCCTGGCTGCTCCACCATCAAGGGTGGTGAGGGCAGAAGCGCACGCAGATCGGGCAGAGAAAGGTGCCCTCCAAGACTCTATGAGCTCACTGTGCACTTCCGGGAAGCAGGGGACGGGAGGCTTAGAAGGTATTGCCTTCTTTTTAGCTTCCATGTAGCACCTATCTAGTCGGTTCGGCTGCGGCACTGGGGATGAATCATCTCTAGACCCACAGTTGAAGCAGCGCGGGAAAACACGGCCATTATGTCAGCATCTAGATCCGAAGCCTTGCTCACCACCCTGTGACAGCCCACCCTCCGATGCAGCAATGGACATCTGGTTCTCAGTGTCATCAAGTGAGAGGGCGACCATCCGAGAGGATGGGGCGCTTCCCTCACTCGAAGCTTGGATGTAGCATGCTGAGGAGCGAGAGGTCTGTGATCCTCTAAATCTCTTTTTCGTTGGGAAACAGATTGAAAAAGTTGTTTTTAAAAATGGGTGAATGGAAACATATAATGATAAGCATTTCAGGTACTTAAAATAATTTGTGTAATTATGTAAGTGAAATACATATGAAATTATTTTATGGCAGGTGAAATACTATGTTCCTGTTACATAGACTGTAGGAAAGATCGTTCATTTTACAGTCCAACATATTTTGTTTATATTAAATTGCTAAAAACAGCTTACTTCACACTGTCAATAAATCATATGTTATTGCTTGTTTTTTTTTGGTTTTTTTTTTTTTTACATCTAATCAGAATCAGTTTTATTGCCAAGTGTGCTTCACACACACACACACACACAAGGAATTTGTTTTGGCAACAGAAGCTTCCAGTGTACATAATGTGAAAAGTGACTACACAAAATTAAATATGAAAAAAGAAAAAGGCGATACACATTAAACAGAGATGCAGTTAGTCAAAAAGATCTGGATGTTGAATTGTATGTACAGATATGTTGTAAATATACAGGTTATAAGGTGCTGTGTACCAATGCGAACGGAGAAAGTATTGCATTGTATATTGTTATAAGGTGCTGTGTACAAGTGCGTATGAGAAAGTATTGCATTGTATACTGTTATAAGGTGCTGTGTACAAGTGTGTATGAGAAGGTATTGCACAGTAGGAGAATATTTAACTGTTCATGAGGTAGATGGCCTGAGGAAAGAAACTTTTCCCTTGTCTGGCTGTTTTTGTGCTTGGTGCTCTGTAGCGCCGACCAGACGGTAACAGTTCGAACAGTTAGTGTGCTGGGTGTGAGGTATCCAGAGTGATTTTGCAAGCCCTTTTACTCACTCTGGAAGAGTACAGTTCTTGAAGTGTAGAAAGGGTAGTGCCAGTGATTCGTTTAGCAGTCCGGACTATTCGCTGTAGTCTAGGGAGGTCAGTTTTGGCAGCTGAGCTGAACCAGACGGTGATTGAAGTGCAGAGGATGGATTGGATGACAGCTGAGTAGAACTTAAAGGCAGAACTGAAGTCCACAAACAGTATCCTTGCGTAGTTCCCTGGTTTGTCCAGATGTTGTAGGGTATAATGCAGTCCCATGTTGACTGCATCATCCACAGACCGGTTTGCTCTATAGCCAAACTTGGGGGGGGGGGGGGGGGGGGGGGGGGGGGGGGGGGGGGGGGGGGGGGGGGGGGGGGGGGGGGGGGGGGGGGGGGGGGGGGGGGGGGGGGGGCTCCTGTTTATTGAAGATCTGACGCACATTATCCTCACTGATCTGAAGTGCAGGGGGGAGAGGGAAATGGCTGGAGGTGTTGATGGCTGTGTAGGGAGATGGTCTGGGCGGGTGTGAGGTGTCTGGTCTGAGGTGTCAAATCTACAGTAGAACATATTCAGATCATTTGCAAGATGTTTGTTCCTGTGGATGCTGGGGGATGGTGTTTTGAAGTTGGTGATGCCTTTCAGGCCTTTCCACACTGATGCAGGGTGGTTGGCAGAAAACTGGTTTTGCAGGTTTTTGGCATAGCTCTTCTTAGCCACACCAATCTCCTTTGTCAGTGTGTTCCTGGCTTGATTGTACCAAATCCTGTCCCCACTCCTATAGACATCCTCTTTTGTGTGACAAAGCTGTCTAAGTTTTGGTGTGAACCATGGTTTATCATTGTTAAATGATAAGTAGGTCCTGGTAGGGATGCATAACTCCTCACAGAAACTGATGTATGATGTTACAGTCTCTGTGAGCTCGTCCAGGTCGGTGGCTGCAGCTTCAAAAACAGGCTTGTTAGACCTGCTCTGTGTCGTTGGTCCATCTCTTAACAGTCCTTAATACTGGCTTAGTAGCCTGTAAGTTAGTATAAGATGAACCAGGCAGTGGTCAGAGAGTCCTATAGCTGCTCTGGCGACGGAGCGATATGCATCCTTTATTGTGGTGTAGCAATGGTCCAAAATGGTATTGTCTCTGGTGGGGCATGTGATGTGCTGTTTGAATTTAGGCAGCTCATGTGTGAGTTTTGCCTGATTAATGTTACCGAGAATGATAAAAACAGAGTCCGGGTGTCGTTGTTCAGTCTCTGTGATCAGATCAGACAGCTGTTGTAACGCAGTACTCACGTGTGCTTGCGGTGGAATGTAAACACCGATGAGAATGAACGAGGAAAACTCCCTTGGTGCGTAAAATGGCTTCGGTAGGTGTAATGCGCTGTCCGGAATGGCTTCGTTCAGCCAGGTTTCTGTGAAACACAGCGCAGCGGAGTTGTTAAAGTGCTTGTTTTTGCGTGTGAGCAGAAGTAGTTTGTCCATTTTGTTAGGAAGAGAGCGGAGATTCGCCAGACGGATGCTAGGCAGCACCGTTCTGAAGCCGCGCTGTCTCAGCCTGACGAGCGCGCTGGCTCGCTTCCCATGTCTGCGCGCCTTGTAGCGTTTCCACAGTGCAGCTGCACCGCCGACGGCAATGTTCCGCAAAACGCCAGAGAAATCAAAATCCAGTTGGTGATTAGTTGGTGTGCACTGCCGAATGTTCAGCAGCTTGTCCCTGGTATAACTGATCGCGTTTGATAAACATAAAACAGGACAGACTAGCAAAAAAAAACACTGGAGAGCTCCACACCGAGGCGGCCATCAACGACGCCATCTTGAGAAGGTCTCAACCTTCTCTAATCCTCTGAGCCTTGTTACAGTGCAGATAAGTTGAGAAGTTCAGGGGCGTTGTTAATTTGAGTGTTTGGTCGGAAGTTTGATTCCATGGCTCCACCTTCGACCTTATTTGGGGATCTTCTGCATTCCTTTGCAGCTGTTTTTTTAGCAATAGTCTGTGTCCATCATTAGGCATTTTGCATTCAAAGCATTCAATAGAAGAAGGTGCTGTTTTGTCATCCATATCTTATTTTTACAGTCTATGGCAGGCATTCTTCAGATTTTGATAGCCTAAATTAAAATTCAAGTAGCCTGAATAGAAAAGACATTTATTCAATAAAAAGAAATACATATATTTATTGAATAGAACAGTTATAATGGCTACACATATACATTTTTAATAAACACATTTTTATTTACAATTTCTTTAAATAACCAAAAAATATTCTGAGGTAGTGGTTAATTGTGTCATCATATAGTGGTGCTCACAAGTTTTTGTTTTTCTTTAGTTTTTTTTTTTTTTTGTGTGTCGGTATGCGATCTCTGAGCGATGAGTGTTTGTGTGTTTCAGTTCTGCATATATCAGTACAGAATAGAACAAGCGATTAAACACAGAAATGTTTAAATTTGGACAGTCCCATTAACATTTTTAATGTGCAATTGTTCCATAACTAATTCATTAAATTGCTGTGTTAAATCGACAGTCCTAGTTATTTATTGCTGTTGAAACAGCTCAAGCTTGGATGGGATTGTGAGTTCCCCTGTTCTGGGTCATTTCTATACAGACAAATCAAAAAGATTACATCGACCTTTCTGAGAGATTCTTTCATTCACCTTTTTACAGTCTATTATCTGTCTATGTAGATACTGGAAGAACAAATTAACTGTCTAAGAAATTTGCTGAAGTTGTATTTTTCCTGTGGTCTTTGTGTTATTAGTGAAAGATCGACTTCACCTGTTACCAGCTCTGTGTCTGTGAAGAGTTATGATGGTAAACTACCAAACCTATCTGAGCAAACACCTTCATCTGCCAAAAGGTATTTGTGTATATACATAGATTAACTAGATTCTGTGTCATTTTAAGTCTACCATGCTTCACACTGCAGATTTTCAAACTTGAAATAACTCAATGACATTTTAAGCCTTAAAGAAACCACACTGCTCATATGGAAACATTTCTTTTTTTTTTTTTTTTTTTTTGATATTGTGAAGTGTGTTGATTGCCACACTTGTGTGATTGCTTAATGTTTGCTTAGTATCATAAACAGAAAAAAAACATCTTGTAGTCGACATTTTCTGTGCTCTTTGTGTTATTAGTGAGAGATCGACTTCACCTGTTACCAGCTCTGTGTCTGTGAAGAGTTACGATGGTGAAGTACCTAACTTATCTGAGCAAACACCTTCATCTGCCAAAAGGTATTTGTGTATGTACATAGATTAACTAGATTCTGTGTCATTTTTATTTTACCATGCTTCACACTGCAGATTTTCACACTTGAAATAACTCAGTGACATTCTAAACCTTAAGTAAAGGGAATCCACGCTGCTCATATGGAAAAATTCCTTTTGCGCTTTTTATTGATTGACATTGTGAACTTTTTTTACAGTCTATTATCTGTCTATGCACATTGAGGAGGAACAAATGAACTGTCTAAGAAATTTGCTGAAGTTGTATTTTTCCTGTGGTATTTGTGTTATTAGTGAGAGATCGACTTCACCTGTTACCAGCTCTGTGTCTGTGAAGAGTTATGATGGTGAAGTACCGAACTTATCTGAGCAAACACCTTCATCTGCCAAAAGGTATTTGTGTATATACATAGATTAACTAGATTTTCTGTCATTTTTATTCTACCATGCTTCACACTGCAGATTTTTAAGGAGACCATGCTGTGTTTTTTTTTTTTTTTTAATTGATTGATTGATATTGTGAAGTGTGTTGATTTTGTGTTGTGTGATTGCTAAATGTTTGCTTAGTATCATAAACAGAAAAAAAGTGTCTTGTAGTAGACATTTTCTGTGCTCTTTGTGTGATTTAGTGAAAGATCGACTTCACCTGTTACCAGCTCTGTGTCTGTGAAGAGTTACGATGGAGAAGTACCGAACTTATCTGAGCAAACACCTTCATCTGTCCAAAGGTATTTGTGTATGTACACATATTAACTAGATTCTGTGTCATTTTTATTTTACCATGAAAAGGGTAAAAATTAAATTTTTCTCAATAAAACACAGATTTGAATGCAGTTCACCGAGGGACTGATAAGCATATGAAAATTATGATTATTTATAATTTATGTTGCGTGGGTGTTTGAATTGTGATCCTAATCTTTTAATGGTTAATTGTGAAGGTGTACACTGAACGTATTAATGCAGGCTAATAAAGTAGTGACAGAAAACGCCTTTAATTACCTAACAAAGCATTTAGGTGCCTCCACAACTTCTGCTGTCATCAATATATTTTACAGGAAAGCCAAAATGTTTACACACATGCTAATTGAATGAGGCTTGATGCGATCTCTCTGTAGTCAATACAAATTTAGGATTAATCTACAAGTAAAAAAGGTTAATAATGCTTGGGTCACATGCTTTCCGGAGCGTGGGTTGTGATCCGGATTCGTTACACCCCTAGTATGTTTCAACAAACACGTAGACTGCTGAATCATGTCGGCTCACTCAACTCATCTGTCATCAGTTCATGCAGAGGCTGATATTAATTCCTGGCTGTGTTTTCTTTGACGTTATAGCTTAAAAATACAACGCGATACATCTATCTGTCTCTTTTGTCAAGTTTATTTGTAATTTAACCTTTATCCACAACAGATCTCATGAGCAATATATGTTAACATTACTCTGATGGGTTTATATTTGTCCGTATTCAGCATACATCATGCCATGTGTTTGTTAGAGCTGCACATTCGAGTGGAGCTCATTAATGCCTCATTTCCACTGAGTGGTACGGTTTGGTTTGGTACAGTACAGGTAACCTTTCTATGAACATGATTTGATTATAGCTGCTGATCAATGATAGTGCTAAATAGCCTACCGTAATGTCTGCGATTATATAAAATAAATGAATAAATTAAACATATATGAACACATACAGACACTTACAGTCTCTAAAATGTTACAAATTACAGAAAAATTACATACAATGTACATTTAGACCTTATTTGAGTTCAAAAACAATACGAAACATACAGTATAGTCAGTGCAAACTTCTGTATCTTTATTTTTCACCAGCACATGTAACCTCTTGTTAAAAAGCAATTCCATCATTCTGAGTTCATAATAGTCCAGAATGCAACGATAATAGTTAAACTTCGCAGTTTATTCGTGTTTTAGATTGTTGAAAGAATCATTTGCTTGTTCGTTTTTCGTGCTTCACTGTTGCGTTTGTCTGATTCCGAAAGAATGTGAGAAGCCGCACTTCAATAATCACACGCACGTTGTAGGAAATCTTTGTGACATGCTCCCTGAAGCCCTGCCCACTGTTTCTTGAACCTCTCTGATGCACGCATTGGAGGCCTACTAGATTGTTCACAGCTGTACCTCATCACTCCAATCATCAGCCCCTTTAAAAAAGTGAAGCTTCAGAGTGGCAGTATGCACTGGCCTTTCACTGCTCTGGACTCCTCATATGTTGTTGTGACTGCGTTCAACCGTGAGTTATGTTTTATGTTTGTTTATGAAGTAGTGTTTGTATATGCAGTTTCTTGTTTATTTATGAAGTCTTGTTTATGCAGTTTATTGATTTATTTGGTTGGTCTGTCTTTATGTATTTATGATTTAGAAACCAGTCTGATACTACATGTGAAGAGTGATGCACTGGCATTGGTAAATAAAATCCAACAAAATGGATCTTGTTTCAAGTGTTTTGACTGACACTCCATTGTGATACTCCCCCTGCGAGTCAGCATTAACTTCTTAATTTCTTACACACGTTATTATCATGAGCTCAAGCTTGTTATTTCAAATATAGATGCGCTGTGAGCCCATGCAAACAGAGATTAAAAGTGAAACCACACGCTTTTAGACAACCCCATAAACAACAACAGGACATATGGCACACTCTGTTCATCTTGGCATGTTGTTGTTGTTGTTTTTCACAGGAAGACGACAAGGTTTGTTTGAGCTTTGGTCAACCATGGCTCATTATATGTATTATTACGATGGAATGTCTCGGCTGTGGATTTAATGGCTTGTTGCTCGTGCTGGTGAGGCCTGTTTGTAAACGAATATTGTTCAGCTGTGTGTCTAGCTCCACCCTTTTGGTACCGTTCTGTTGTTTTGGTACCCTTTCGAAAGGGTACTCAAAAAGTGATATGGCATGGTTCACTTTTTGATACCTTTTGACAGTGGAAACAGACATAAAACCATACTGAACCGTACCGAACCACTCAGTGGAAACAGGCCATAATATTCACAACCAATCCAAATACGGTCAATTATAGACTTTTTGATCCTATGGATATTCAATGGAGTAATAAATGTGCATATAAAACTGTTTCTGGAGATTTTTTTTTAACCTACCGAAGCCATAAACCTGCTATGTAGATATCAGAAAACAAATTAAACCAATTATTAAACCAATGCAGTATATGGCATCTTTAATAGAAGTAAAGTTGTTCATTGTTAGTTCATGTTAACATTAACTATTATTATCAAGCACACATTTAATAATGCATTAGTAAATGCTGAATTATGGTTTATAAATGCTGTACAAGTATTGTTCATTATTAGTTCAGGTCAGTAAATACACTAACTATCTTTAAAAAGAGGTGTCAAAATTAATCATTTCTTCGGTGCACCACGATGCAGATGGAGACAATTCGATATGGTTCAGTAACAGATCATAACCGGTTATTACGCACTGACGTCATTTATCCCCTATGCGCGATGTCGCGGTAGAATACTATGGCGAAGGAGGCGAGGGTGAGTAAATAAAGCACTCCTACTACTATTATGTTTATTCTTCTTTTTCAATCTTTTACAACCTGTTTTAATATATTTTTTTATCTATTTTCATCTGTTTTTATCTGTTTTTTTATTATCTGTTTTTATTTTTTTTCTTACAATTGTCTTTTTTTATTCCTGTTTATGTAAAGCACTTTGAATTGCCACTGTGTATGAAATGTGCTATATAAATAAACTTGCCTTGCCTTGCTTTGCCTTGCCTTACTTAAAAAGCAGATAATTGTGCACATGTGTGAGTGTACTGGACAGTCTTTCACTGACACTGAGGAATGGTAAAGCACAAGCCGCTATTTCACTACAGGGAGAAATGCTGTAAAACTCAATCTCTGCCCCTCTCTCTCTCTCTCTCCCACACACACACTTTGGGCATTTGATTTGACCCATTGGCATGTACGTGAGGTAAATTTTCCTCTTCTCTCGGCTGTTAAAGCGATACTTGTGAATCCAGACACAAGCGTGCCTGTGGTGCGAGTTTATTGTATTGTATTTATTCTATTACGGATTACCTGATAACCGCGTATTATGCGCATATAGACTGACCCGCGGCTGTTTTTCCCGTGTCACTCATGGGTGAACAGCGCTTTCGTTTCTAAAGACAATCGCAGCCCTTTCTGTTGAGCGCATGAAGACAATGACCAATCATAGGGGTGTAAGAACTTGCCAGTGCTTAAAAAGCAAGCGGGATAATATTTACATTAGTTTATTTATTATAAATGCTCGTGCTGTCTTCTCTGCATGTATTGAAGTTTTGTCTAAAACATTCACAAAGAGTATTTTTTTTTAGCAGGTAAAATTAAAGGCACAGTTCATATATATTAGTGCTTGTATTAAAGGACAAAATTGTATTACAAAAAATATATAAATAAAAACATATTTATAGATCTTAATACAATGTTTTTTTCTTGTTGTAAAGAAAAAAATTTAATTATGTATGGAAAGCATCGTCAATGCACCGTGATGCACCGAGATATTGAACTGAACCGAATCAATGGCATAATAATCGTAACCGAACTGAACCGTGAGACCAGTGTAGGTTCACACAACTATCATTAAATAAAGAAATCTAATTGAAAAGTGTGACCCAGAATTTTTACAAAGATGTTTTTTTTAAAACACTACCTTTTTGTTTAATTAAAATTTCATTTCAAATTCCATGTCGTAGTCTATAATCTAAGGTATTTGTGTATATATATACTATTAGATTCTGTGTAATTTTAGTTTTACAATGCTTCATGCTGCAGATTTTCACACTTGAAATAACTCAATGACATTAAAAACACTAAGTAAAGGGAATCCACACTGCTTATATGGGAAAATTCCTCATGTGCATAAAAAATTTTTTTTTATATATATGTACAGTATTGTGAAGTGTGTTGATTTCCACACTCATGTGATTGCTAGATGTTTGCTTAGTTTCATAAAAGAAAAAAATGTCTTGTAATAAAAGTTTCTGTGCTCTTTGTGTGATTTAGTGAAAGATCGACTTCACCTGTCACCAGCTCTGTGTCTGTGAAGAGTTATGATGGTGAAGTTCCAAACTTATCTGAGCAAACACCTTCATCTGCCAAAAGGTATTTGTGTATGTACGTAGCCTGAATGTAGTCTAGATCATTTTTATTTTACCATGCTTCACACTGCTGATTTTCATACTTGAAATAACTCAGTGACATTCTAAACCCTCAGTAAAGGGAACTCAAACTGCTCATATGGAAAATAACTTTGCTGCACTTTTTTGATTGATATTGTGAAGTGTGTTGATTTCCACACTTGTGTGATTGCTAAATGTTTGCTTAGTATCATAAACAGAAAAAAAACATCTTGTAGTAGACATTTTCTGTGCTCTTTGTGTGATTTAGGGAAAGATCGACCTCACCTGTTACCAGCTCTGTGTCTGTGAAGAGTTATGATGGTGAAGTTCCAAACTTATCTGAGCAAACACATTCATCTGCCAAAAGGTATTTGTGTATGTACATAGCCTGAATGTAGTCTAGATCATTTTTATTTTACCATGCTTCACACTGCAGATTTTCACACTTGAAATAACTCAGTGACATTCTAAACCTTAAGTAAAGGGAATCCACGCTGCTCATATGGAAAAATTCCTTTTGCACTTTTTTTATTGATTGACATTGTGAACTTTTTTTACAGTCTATTATCTGTCTATGCACATTGAGGAGGAACAAATGAACTGTCTAAGAAATTTGCTGAAGTTTCTATTTTTCCTGTGGTATTTGTGTTATTAGTGAGAGATCGACTTCACCTGTTACCAGCTCTGTGTCTGTGAAGAGTTACGATGGTGAAGTACCGAACTTATCTGAGCAAACACCTTCATCTGCCAAAAGGTATTTGTGTATGTACATAGATTAACTAGATTCTGTGTCATTTTTATTCTACCATGCTTCACACTGCAGATTTTCACTGTTTTGTCAAGTTTAATGATGTAAGTTCTTGACTCTTCTAAAGCATAAAAATACCATAATATGTTTGCAGATATTTAAGAAACATGCTAATTGAGCATTCTTGTTTATCTGAAAAACAATACTGAAATCAGATATTCTGCTTTGAAAATGTGCATTACTGCCGGATTGGATGTCTTTGTTTTGGTTTTTTTAACCCATCCACTGCCAGTTTAGCCAATTATTGTTACGTTCAAGTACTCAATAAGGATCCAATATTGCAAGTGATAATGTTTATTTGACAAAGTCAAGATAAACTGGGACAGGGTGATCAACAATAATCAAACAACGAAAACAGGGTAGGGAAGGCAGGAAACAGAAGGACGAACGGGGTCCAACAGCCACTCCTCTCAGTCCTGAGCACATACAGAAAAGGCGTAAGCAAACACAACGAACTGACAAAGACACATAGAAACGTAGCCCATATATAGGCGAGATAATAAGTCTCAGCTGGCAGGCTAATCAGAACAGCTGAGTCGCGTCATGACATGTGACATAATGAATACATGAGACAATAACAAATACACATGGACGACCAAAACAAAACAACTCGCGTGACAAAACAGACACTCCAGATGAGGCACAAACCTGCAACCGTGACAATTATATTTCAGCACCTGCTTGCCTTGGTGGAAATCCGTGTATTTCATTCCTTCATTCAGAAAGGCTCTTAAAGTATGCGTCTGTGACTGAAATGTGACAATAAAATGGCATTCAAACTAACATTGTGAGCATTTAACACTGAATAAAGCACATAAGGTGTACCTGAGGTGATAATTGTCAGTTTTCTGTTGTTCAGCTGTGAGAAATAGAAGCCGTTTCTAGTATATCAATTCGAGGTGTTGGTTAGAACAAAAACTTCTTTTGATGAAAATATCCCTTCTATCGCATACTCTTTTATTTAGAACATGATATAAATCACTTTTAGGCTTGACCGTCAGACTCGCTCCTGTTCGTCCTTAATCTGGCATCCTGTGCTTGTGTTTGTTTTGATACAGGAATGCAATACCTAGTTTAAGCACTGGGTGTCAAACTTACATAGTGCACCTTTAATTATAATTTAGCATTTTCCACAATAGATCTCTTGAGCAAAATAGGTTAACATTACTCTGATGGGTTTATATATGTCCTTATTCAGCGTACATTATTCTGTGTGTGTCTGTTACATCATTTAATGAAGTATTTAATAATAACTTTGTGGACCCGGTCGCCTCTATTGCACAGTGTTTCTCCCCCAACTAGTCAGAAGTTCATCAAGTAAATACAGTGAAACAAGCTCATGCTCTAAGTATAATTCTTCTATAGCTAATTCTCTCTTATGCCACTTTTAGTTGCGGAAAGGATTAAGTAACAGCATTAAAAAACAGTATATTTACTGAATTTAACATGGTTCTGAAACTTTTTGGCCCCAAGGCTCCCCAAAAATAAATAATCCACACTCATAAAACTGTAAAGTGTTTATCTTTGTTATATTTATTGAAAACCATTTACATTATTTATTAAAATTAAATCTCTGAATCACAGTCCCTCCCCTGCTGTCCAGATCCACACCTGCTGAAACATGAACACGCGCACCTTAAATATGACAGCAGAACGCTCTCTCATGTGTTAAAAGCAACTAGTGCTTGTCCGGCGGTGTGCAGGGACTATTGGAATATTCAGAGTAGCATAACAAACAATATAGGGAGCGCGTCACAGGTCGTCATTGTTCAAAAATGAACCAATGTGATGTGAATATAAAACCAACTTCAGCTCAGTAAACCAGGCTAGGCTGAATAGCGCTATTTACTGATGTTTTGTTGTTAAACTAAATAAAATCTAAATGATCGACGCTGTAAAAGGTCCCTTATGAAACTGAAAATGGTCACATCAATCTTTCACCGGAAGATTTCAGTGGCTGAACAACACTTCTGTGCATATAACCCATTTATAACAACAAGTTCTAACGTTACATTAGCTTTGCGTGAAGCTAAAATAGTAAAATAAATTCTTCAGCCATGGTGTCATCCTTTTTCCAGCGTGTAAAGGTAACTCCAATATTGATTCAGGATTTTCTCTCTCTCGATCTCTCTCATGAACCGGCAGCGCGTCTATGCACAAACGGGTAAGCTGTGTACAAACGGCTGCGCAGTTGTTCAAATCTGCATTTGCTGACAGACAGTTTGGGCTACTTATCAGAATTATGAGAGATGTCTCCCCGACTCTATTTAATTGAATAAAAAGTTTTTTGTTTTATGCCTTACCCAGAATATAAAAATACATATAAATACATTTAGATCATTTACTTTAATCATTACTATTGGAATGTGAAGAGACTTTCAACCAGCACAACAAAAAATGATTCTGAAGACCATCACCTACTGCACCTTTAACTATAAAAACACATGTAAAAAAAAAACTGTAAAACTTGAATTTTAAAATAATTTTTGTAAAGCATCATGGGTGTATGGCTATACACATTAAACTCCTTAATATAAAATACAAATATACAAACCTTCCTTCCAAATAAATTAAAGATTTTGAAAGTGTATTGTTTGTTATTACAGACATAAGTATAAACAGATTTAACCTTTGTTTTTGAGAAAGTAATCAGAGTGTCTGTAATCTCACCATACACCCTCATTCACTAGTCCCTAAATTAGTTGACTAGTTTAATCCACTAAACAGAGTGAATGACCAAAAATGAGTGAATACAGACACTGATAAACACCTGCCGTTAACAAGCACAATCACTGAAGGAAAAAGTAAGTAAAACTATACAGACACAGCCTCACACCAAACCAACTGAATTAAAACAGAGGATTAAACAACTTCAGAAACAGCATTACCAGCTTCACTGATTAAAGTTTGACTTCAATCGAAGTAAAAAAAAAAGTGATCAATCCTCAGAAGGGGGAACACTCTGTGGCTGAAAAAAGCATGTGGGATTGCCAATGGGGACCGCACATAGCTGGCACCGAAGCCCAGCATGTGGGTAGACCTAGAGGGCATACCAGACATCTTACTGGGCCGGGCCCTCGAATCAGCAGGATGACCTGGGTTTCTCTGAAGCGTACCCATAACAGCTGGACCGCTCCGGGGTGGAGTCTCCATTCTTCTGGGAACGCAACTGTCATGAGAGCATGTAAGCTGGCTCGGATGAGCTTGTCTGGGATATGAATGGTGCGCAGCGAATTATCCGCATGACTCCTGAGGAGCAGATGGCATGATAGCCAACAGCTCCAGGCAATTGAAATGCCAATGCAACTGAAGTCCCATTGCTGAACCTGCAGCTGCATGCTCGACATACACAGCTCCTCAGCCCGTACTGGAAGCATTTGTCAGAACGGCAGCATGACTGAACACTTAGATGCCTTCTATGGGCACCTAGGCCCGTAGAAGGCAAAGTCCATCCAGGGACTGATGGTGCGGCAATACAGTGGGGTAAAGGTTACCCAGTGCGTCTCTGCGGGCCATGCCCATCTGGGGACCCGATCGCGAAGCCAGCGCTGAAGTGGTCATATGAACAGTTCGAGCACAATTTGTGATAGCTGCTACAAATGTCATATGCCTTAGTCGTCTCTGAAAAACTTCAGTAAGACCACTGTAATCTGCCGAATTGTATCAGACAGGGCAGCTCTAGCACAATGCGCTCTTAGTAAGGCACACCGTAATGGAGACAGAGTTCAGTTCCATTCTGAGATAAGAGAAATCTGAGTGAGGGAGAGCTTGCTCTTTCTCAGTTGTCCCGAAACCCCAACAGGCCTAGGTGCCGGAGCACCAGGTCCCTGCAAAAATAAGTCAATCAATGAATAACTAAAAATGCAGATGCTCCTGCGCTGAAGAGGCACAGGGCATCCTCCACGCATGGAAACAGGGAGAGCCCAAAGGGAGGACCCTGTACTGCCACCATAAAAAACACAGTATGAGGAGGGAGAGAGCAAGACATGGAGTGAGCATCCTTCAGGTCTATAGCTGCAACCAGTCTCACAGACAGACACACTGGGGGATGCGATTCTGCATGAGCATCTTAGCCCTGCTCTCCATCTCGACTGGAGGGACAGGCTTGATTGTATCCTTCACCAGGAGGTAAACAATCTCCTCACATGGGACAGGGGTGGCATGGCAATGACTGCTTTAAACACAGTCTGACCTGACCTTACCTTAAACAAGTCTGACCTGTGAACTCGAGAGGCAGACAGTGAATTAAATCACATAGCCAAGTCTGACCATCCGCATAAGCTAATACGACGGGCTGAGCAGTGTTAACCAGGCTGACAGAGTCTAAACAAGCAACATCACCAGAATGATGGAGGGGAGCTTCGGTATGAGGAGTGCTTACCCCGGGAAGCAGAGCGTCCCTTCCTGCGGGAGAGCTCGGCGTGTTCACTTGCCTGTGGAACGGGCTGTGATGTCGGAGCATCTTGGAGCCGCGGGAAGAGCACTCTCGGTGAGGAACAGCCAGCACGGATGGGTGCAGTGGTGGAGCAGTCTTCCGAGCCCACCAGGAGATGACCTGCTCCATCGCGCATGGCTGATCTCTCACCACCGAGCACTCATGGGTAAAATCCCCAGCAGTGTTGCCCAATAGGCCTACCTGGGATATGGGCACGCCAAGAAAGTGCTCTTTGTTAGCGTGGCACATATCTGCCTGGGTAAGCCAAGGGTTGCATTTCTGGACCACTGTGTGGCCATCCTCCTCCCCAGGGCACGGACGGCTGACTTGAAGAGCTTACGCATAAACCTGATAAAGAACTGCCCTTATGCAGCACAGCCAGGTGGTACCGTGGTACAGGGCAGAAACGGCATAGCCCACAGCGGTGTGGGCTCTGGCCATGAGAGACACAGATAAACCACCTGCCTTGGACAGGGGTCTCAGCTTACCCCTCCAGGTGGCGGCACCCACCACCTGAGGAATAGCTTTGTACATTATAAGGAAGGCTATTGCAGAGTTTAGGGGCCATAAATGAGAAGGCTTAACTTCCTTTAGTAGACTTTGCTATTCTGGGTACTACCAGAAGCCCTAAAATATATAATTAAGTATCATATGCATAGCAGTGAAAGCTGATCCCGTGTCTTCTAATAATGTCTCTCAGGTGTAGCATGTATATTGTAAACTGCAAAGGGCCTAAAATTGATCCTTGAGGCACCCCATACTTCACTGGCCTGACTTGTGAAAGCTGTCCATTTATATTTGCAAACTGTTAACGGTCAGTTAAGTATGACTTAAACCATCGTAAAAGCCTGTCCCTGGACACCTGTAAAATTTAAGCAATCTATGAGGATATCTTGATCGAGAGTGTCAAATGCAGCACTGAGATCAAATAAAACTAGTAATGAGATGCAGCTTCGGTCAGCAGCTAAGAGTAAATTGTTGGTTATTTTCACTAACACAGTTTCTGTACTGTGGTGAGGCCTGAAATCTCACTTCAAAAACATTGTTTATCTGTAGAATGGCGCATAATTGGGCAGAAACAACTTTTTTTAGTATTTTAGATTTGAATTAGGCCTATAATTAGCTAGGCTACTGGGGTCCAGTTGTGGTTTCTTAATGATAAGTTTAATAACAGCTAGCTTGTAAGGGTTGGGACCATGGCCTAAAGATAGAAAATATTCTATCTGCTGAAGATAGAGAAGAGGTTCTCCTGCTACAGGTAACAGCTTTTTCAGTAATTTTGTTGGACTTGGGTCTAACATACATGTAGCTGATTTAGACATTGATAAGTTTATCTAGCTCTTCATGTCCTAAAAAATTGAAGCACTGTAGATTGTTTGGATTTAGAGGAATTTTTTTAATGAATCTGAACTATAAGATGTTAGAAGTTTAACATTTATTGAAGTTTAACATATTATTTATCAGAAGCTTTCTATTTTATCACTGAAAAAATTCACAAAGTCATCACCACTAATTTGTAGTGGGATATTTTGTTCAGACAAAGACTGATTATTTGTTAATTTAGTATCAGTGTTAAATAAAAATCTAGGATTGTTATGGTTGCTGGCAGCTTGCGGAGGTGCTCAGACCTGGTGAATTTCTTCCAACAGCTGGACATATTATCTTTGTATGCAATTCTGAAGACCTAGTTTGTTTTGAAATAGTGTATGCTTTAAGTGATGAGAAAATTAGATCTAATGTATGCTTTAAGCGATGGGTTGGACCAAAGACATTTTGCTTTACCTCAAATGATTGTAATAAATATGTAAACGCGAGTCCCAATGTATCATTAGTGTCATCTAAGTGAATGTTGAAATCTCCTACAATTAGTATTTTATTCGTTTTAACTAATAAGTGGGAAATTAAATCTGAAAACTCGAAAATTGACATATGGTCCCTGAGGGTCTATACACTGTGATTAAAGAGAGATAACGGGGAGATAGCAATTTTTTTTAATATTCAGAAGCATAATATTAAGCAGCTATACTTCAAAAGGAATTAAACATAAGATAATTTCTCTAATTAACATTAGTATCACTAAAGATTGATGCAACTTCACAACAACGGCCAGTCTCCTGAGGCACATGCTTATAATTATATTCTGAAAAGTGGCATTTAAACATTATTCATTTTATTTTACTTCTGTTTAGAAGACAAAAATGTCTAAATGAGATTTTAAAAAATGTCTATTTTCACTTATTTCCTTTTTTATTTTTTGCTTTGATTCTTATAATTTTTTTTCTAAGATACATAGTATATTTACTTCTTGATCGAATAATGCAAGGAACAGACACATTTTCTATAGAATTAACCAGACATGCATTTATGTGACCTAATGGCCCATTTCCATTGAGTGGTACGGTATGGTACGGTACGGTACAGTTCGAAATGCTTTTATGGCCGTTTCCACTGTCAAAAGGCGTACCGAACCGTTCCGTACCGTACCCCTTTTTCTGCACCCTTAGAAAAGGTAACAAACACGAGAAAGGGTAACTAAAGGCGGAGCTAGACGCGCAGCTGAACGCTATTGGTTTACAGAGATACGTCATTGGCTCATGCAACAAGCCAGAATGAAAACAAAGAAGCCGCCATGTTTTAATACACAGCCGAGAGATTACAGCGTAATTATATATACACATAATAACGAGCCCTGGTCCACCCGAGCTCAAACCTTGTCGTCGTCTTGATGAATAGCCACAAAGCCAAAAAGAAGAGCAGATTTTACCCTGTGCCCCGTAGTTTTTTTACGAGCCAGTCTGAAGCGTGAGCGGTTTCGCTTTCTTGCTTGCGCTCGTGTGCGCGTCTATATTTGAAATAACAAACTTCTTGAGCTGATGATAATAACGTGCGCTTGATTATTGACGTGCTTTTGAAACGCGAGAGTGACGCACGAAAAAACAAAAGGCGAAGCCGGAAAAAAAGGAGCACATTATTTTTTCAGCAAACATGAACAAACTGCCATGTTTAACTATTATCATTACCTTTTGGACTATTATGAACTCGGAATGATGGAATTACTTTCTAACAAGAGGCTACCCGTGCTGCTGAAGATTAAAGACACATTTAATCATGAGAGGTTTGCACTGACTGTGGGCTATATTTCGTGTTGTTTTGAACCTAAATAAGGACTAAATGTATGCTGTGTGTAGTTTTTCTGTATGTGGTAAAATATCGGAGACTATAAGGGTCTGTATGTGTTCATATATGTTGCATTTATTTATATAATTGCAGATTCTACAGTAGGCTATTTCGCACTGTCATTAATGTGCAGTTATAATCAACTCATGTTCATAGAAAAGTTGGTAATAAACATTTATACAGAAGTATTTATGTGTGTAAAGCATCGGTTTTGTGATTAGTGCTTCTCATATGATATGTGAACGACCCGTACAGCTTTACTTTAGACATTTTCTCGAGCGAAAATGACGTTGACTGCAACTTTCTGTCGTACACCACGTACCATTGGTACCCTTTTAGCAGTGGAAACGCAAGCCTGATAAAGGTGACCCGTACCTTACCGTACTGTACCAGTCAGTGTAAACGAGCCATAAGTGGGATGAGCATGAGTCTATATGGCTATAATGTAAATTATCACTTACTAGTCAAACAGAAAGAAGCATCCTGGAGATGCTCCGATAGGAGTTCAGCTCCAGCTTTGCTGGGGTGCAGACCATCAGCACAGAAAAGCCTAGGACGATCCCAGAATATATTCCATTTATTAACAAAGAGCAGCTTCTATTCTTCACAACCTATTTTAATAGCCATTCAGTTAGAGCAAAAAGTCTACTAAACCTTTCATTTCCTTGGCGGTAAGTAAGAAGTGGTCCAGAAACGATAGATAGACAAACAAGTAACATCACACAGGGTGTACAGACAGTAACAGTGACAGAAGCTTTAGCTGGATAGTGATGTTAGCAGTCTAAATCTAGAAGCTAGAATCGGATGCTCGGAAAAAAAAAAAAAAAAAAACATTTTGAGTAGATTTATTTGTAAAATGGTATGAAGTGTGCTTTCACCCTCTGTAAAAAAGAATAGTAACAAATGTGTATGTATTTTATGATAAAAAAGTAAATCTTGAATTTATGCGACAGAACTTTAAACCCAAGCAACAAGGCCACTGCAACCTTAACAACAAGAAATGACAAAAGGCCAAAATATTCTCAACCAATCCAAATATGGTAAATTATAGACTTTCTGATTCTATTTTTGCAAAGACATTTTTTTTAACACTGTACAATTTTATTTAATTAATATTTAACTTGAAATTCCAAGTCATAGTCCATAGCCCGTGGTATTTGTGCATATACATAGATTAACCAGATTCTGTGTCATTTTATTTTACAATGCGTCATGCTGCAGATTTTCACACTTGAAATAATTCAGTAACTTTTTTTAACCCTAAGGAAATCACACTGCTCATATAGAAAAATTCCTTATGCACACTTTTTAAAAAATTAATGTGAAGTGTGTTGATTTTTACACTCTTTTGATTGCTAGATGTTTGCTTAGTATCATAAACAGAAAAAATGTCTTGTAAAAAAAAGTTTTCTGTGCTCTTTGTGTTATTAGTGAGAGATCGACTTCACCTGTTACCAGCTCTGTGTCTGTAAAGAGTTTCAATCATCAAGTACCGAGCTTATCTGAGCAAACACCTTCATCTGTCCAAAGGTATTTGTGTATGTACATAGATGAACTAGATTCTGTGTCATTTTATTTTACAATGCGTCATGCTGCAGATTTTCACACTTGAAATAATTCAGTAACTTTTTTAACCCTAAGGAAATCATGCTGCTCATATGGAAAAATTCCTTATGCGCACTTTAAAAAAAAATTATTGTGAAGTGTATTGATTTCTACACTCGTGTGATTGCTAGATGTTTGCTTAGTTTCATAAACAGAAAAAATGTCTTGTAAAAAAAGTTTCCTGTG